>PVIY010059228.1:0-12133 GCA_004026745.1 Myrmecophaga tridactyla | reverse complement strand
CCAGGATCTCTGTCCCATGTTGCCAGGAAGGTACACATCCCTGGGAGTCATGTCCCACACAGAGAGGGGAAGGGTGGTGAGACTGCTCATCATGTTGGCTGGAGAGAGAGGCCACATCTGAGTAACAAAAGAGGCCCTCCTGGGGGTGACTCTTAGGCCTAAATTTTAAGTAGACTTGACCTATCCTTTGTGGGGTTAAATTTCACATGAACTAAGCTGGGGGCTCAGCTTATAGCTTTGGTTGTCCACACTGCTTGTGAGAATATCAAGAATTCAACTTAGGGAAGTTGAATTTCTCCCCGTTCTCACAATTCCCTGAAGGGGGCTTGCAAATATTTTTCCAGTCACTGACATGATCATGATTTTATTCTATGAAATGCCCTTATCACAACAGACAGGCCAGCATTTCCCCAAACAGACAAACAAGTACCACCACTTCGCCAAGTTGACACATGAACCTGACCATGACAAGGTAGATATTATATAAAATATTAATAATTCAAAGATCTTCAAAAGCTTCCCAGAAATACAAAGCAAGCAAATGGGGAAGAATCAAGACACAGAATATATCTTCCTATGAAGATGTGACATTCTAACTCTAAATTGTCATAGGTAAATTAAAACTAGAAACCTAAAGTTGATTATTGGGTACAAGATGACATGTTTGTTCTGTGTTGAAACCATGAAGACCTCTTGTATTTTTATATATATGGTAGTAGTTGTTTGGTAATTGGTTTGAAAGAGTAATGTGATATGTAGAAAATACTTTAAATTTTTTCCTAAATTCTCAACCTTCAGCTTGAAACCAGTTTCACTAGATAAGAACTACATATAAATACTAAAGTAGCCACTTTCAACCAATTTATTCATACAATTCTATCTCTAATCTTTCAATAAATATGCTCATATAAAACAGCAGCAAGAAAAGACAACTCATTGATGAACTGTTTTAAATGGTCCTGAACTAAAGATCATCAGGGAGGAGTAAGTGAGAGAATTTATGTTCTTACATGTAGGAGAACAGTCTCAAAATGACACCTGCCCTACCTTCTGGCAGTTATCAGTGGTTCTGTGTATTTTAAATGGTAATACCAACCACAAGAAAAAAGGAATAAGAAAACCAGAATGTGAAATATGAGGCTGTGATTAATGTTCCTTTAAAGAATTGGAATGTGGAATGATAAGCATGTCTAGAATTGTATATTCCACAGTTTCAAGGCATCAAGAAGAATAGACAGTTTAAGCAATTGCAGGAGAACATGTGCTGTTCACTAGGGTTTATTAGGAAGTTAGCCTAAGAGCCCATAAATGTGGAGGCCTCAGAAACAAGTAAAACATTCTAGCTGACATTGGAAATTATGAATAGGAATATTAAAAATGAATTGGGTGGCAATGGCTGAGAGATTCCAAACAGAGTTGAGAGGTTATCCTGGAGGTTATTCTTATGCATCAAGTAGATATCATCTTGTTATTCAAGATGTAATGGAGAGGCTGGAGGGAACTGCCTGAAAATGTAGAACTGTGTTCCAGTAGCCATGTTTATTGAGGATGATTGGATAATGATACAGCTGTCACAATGTGACTGTGTGATTGTGAAAACCTTGTGTCTGATGCTCTTTTTATCTACCTTGTCAACAAAGGAGTAGAACATATGGAATACAAATAAATAATAGGGGGAACAAATGCTAAAATAAATTTAGTTTTAATGCTAGTGATCAATGAAAGCAAGGGGTAAGGGATATGGTAGGTATAATCTTTTATTTTTCTTTCCTGTGTTCGTTTTATTTCATTTTCTATTGTATTTTTATTTATTTTTCTGAATTAATGCAAATGTTCTAAGAAATGATGAATATGCAACTAAGTGATGATATTGTGAATTACTGATTATGTATGTTGTTTTATTTTGTTTCTTTATTTTTTTAATTAATAAATAAATTTAAAATAAAGAAAAGAAAAGCCCAGGATCAGATGACTTCAAATGTGGATTCCACCAAGTATTCAAGAAAGAATTAATACTAAACTTGCTTTAACTTCTAAAAAAATTGGAAAGGGAAAGCTCTCTAACTCATAACATGAAGTCAAAATCAGCCTAATACCAAATCCAGAAAAAGATACTAAAAGAAAAGAAAATTACAGATGAAAAAAATGAATTGGTTGTGAACTGACATTCATTAATTATCCATAAATTATCAACAATGGATACATTTGCATATATACTTAAAACAATCTTTATATCTCAGATTATTTGCATTCTGAAATATGTCCAACTTGTATGATAAAACAATATTTTACACAATACAGGAAACTCAACACATTTCATCCTATTAAACTTCACAATATTTTAAAATAGATATTGATTCCCACAAATAATACCTACATTCATAGGTTGAAAGAAAAGACACTATCATCTCATATTATTTTCTAGATCTGTGAAGATTCATTTTGGTGAAATTAATGAATTCATGAATCAACCAATCAATTCATCACTCCATCATTTTTGCAGGTGAGGTCATCACTCAATTGCATTTTTATTTCCAAAATTGAAATGAATATTAATTGTAGCAAAATTACTATAGCTTAAAAACACCAAGTTGTACAAATGAAAGCATAACATAAAGCAGAATTACAACTGCTCTCCATAATTTATCCCAAAAGACTGGCTTTTAATGATTTATAGAATATTCTCAGAGACCTTAATTTTGAAATATATATAATATTAAATAATTGGTATTATTTGAGATATTTCTTGGAGTCTTTTTCTAGGGATTTAAATTATGCCATATATTCATTTCATTGGTCTTATTCAATAACACTGAGTGAACTTAAAGTATTTTAATAGCAAAATGGTAGAGATATAAGAAGTAGTCAAGCTTGTTTAAGTAATATGGAATATGCCTTCTCTTTGCCAACTTTGGTGATACATATAAACATTGTATCTGAAGTTAGGACAGAAGCAAAGGGTTATAATTTACATCTATGATCATCAAAGGTAGTTTTAGTTTTTAAATATTATGAGAACTACATCTCACTTATTTGCATTAATTATGTATTTTTATGATACAGACACTCCCTTTATGACCTCCACCATCAAAATTTTCACCCCCAATTGAAATGTTCACCTTCTTTCCCTTGGCTGGGCTAACTCTATGCCTCCTCCAGGAGAGAAAGAATTGAGAACAAACACATAGAAGTATACCTGCATAATGGGGACCCAAGGACAACGCTAAAATCAACAGTAACTGGGGATGCCATATCTGACAAAATCATTCCACCTGCTCTAACAAATTCACCTTGTACTTGGAGGTTTTCCTTCTCTTATACCTGTTGAGAACCTTCCTGCCAACACAAACAGGAATGCCAGTGACCATTGTAGACAAGGTGATTCAAGCATAAGGGAAATCCCACTGGAGCACCAATTGTTTTTCCTAGTGGCCAAAAAAACTTCTTCTGCCTTCCAATCTTGTCCCAGAAGGTACAGCCAGTGGGGCTGAGGAAATGCAAGTCAGATCCCTTTCAGACAAAGCCGACAAAAACCATGTTACATTCTGCACAGATCATATTATTACCACTTATGTCATTCATGTTTTTAATTTCTGCTTTACATAAAGGGCTGGATTAATGTTAACTGATCCAGATTCATGCCCATAACTGAGGAGTACATGGTCTCTTCCTGAAAGCATTGTGCCCCACTGCTGACTGGCCATATTGTAGATCTGTTTCAGATGCCAGCCCACTTGCATTTGTCACAGAACTCAGTCTGGCAGCTTTATCCCATAGGTCAGCCTTGGGAATCTGTCACAGCCATAGGCAATGACAGTATACCTGAAGGTAGGGGCTGGCCTTGTGGCATCAGGTTGAGGGGCCAGGTAGTGGCACAGTAGGAAAAACATGTAGGAATGAACTGGATGTTCAGCAAGCAGGACAGCTGATGGGTTGTGTGGCCCATGCCATTGATAGCCACAGAAGTCATCTTGCATGCTTCACGTCTATAGCCCTACTCCTCCCTCCTGCCTCCTCAGATCCCAGATTGTCACTGTCACTGGTGCAGTTTTGGGAGTTGGGCACCACACTTGTAGGAATGTAGACCTAGGAAACTCTCAGTCCTTCTTGGAACTGGGAGTGGTCATGGGCTGAGGGGTGACCAGAACTACCCCAGCTCTTGCCACTTCAGCCCACTCAGCAGATGCCCCGCTGCTGCTGAGTCATCATTATGGAGATACATAGTGTTAACACATTTTAAATTCAGAGAATGATCCAGTACTTGATTAAGATTGTTGTTTTTTTCCATCTTCATGTCCCCCAATACTCCACGACTTACAAACTTATTATTTTTTAAAGATTTAAGTCAATTTAAATTCCATTGTAAGTTACAAGAACAATAATGACATCATAAAGGGAGAGTGTCTGTATCATAAAAATGGCTTCCAATTTATCTGTATATACATGTTCCATTCATCATTGCTGTGCACATCATTATTAACAGTATATAATAATTATGACACATCATCTTGGGTTGTATATTTTTCAGTTAACATTCAAACTTATTTTCTGATTTAACTAGGTTATCATAACTATGTTTAGAGTTGGGTGAAAAAAATGGAAATAACATAGAATTTTCCACCACAGGTTTTACTTCATAAATATTTGCAAATACTAACCCATTGAAAAGACCTTCTACTTATTTGCCTGCAACCCCTTACAAAATTCTGCCTTCAGAAGTCCTAGATCACTTCATAATTCTGCATTTTAATTTTCCATTAATAGGTTATTAGGTAAAACACTGAATCCATTGTTGAATTGTGTGGTAAAGTTTTCTTGTTAAATGTTTTTCTCAGGCTGATATTGATGATGTGAACTCCAGAGGAACACTTCTTTCACTTTGAATTTAATGTTGATATTTTCTCTATATGATAAATTTAACATTGATGAATAAGTTCAAACTACCAAAGATTTTTCTTCATTCTATATAGAAAGAATGTTTTACAAAATGTGAAACTTTTCATATATTCCACCCATTGCTATGCAAGTAAAGAATTTCTCACGTTTGTTTATTGGATAATTACTCCATCAAAAATTATCTCATAGAATTTGCTATTGCTGGTAAAGACTTTCCTGCCCAATTTTCTGGCATAGGAGATTTTCCTATTGAATTGGTCAGAATTCTCTAGAGAAACAGTACCAAAGGATGTATCTGTAATTATGAGATTTATAACATTGTCACACAACAGTGGGAATGGAAGAGTTCAAAATGTTCAAGGTAGGCTGTGAGGCTGGCAGCTCTGATAAGGGTCTGGATGAACTTCACAGGAAAGCCTCCCTGTCTGAGAAAGCAGTGATGTCATCTCCCTTCTTCTTTTAAAGTCTTCAACTGATTCGATTATACCATTGGTGGGAGGCACACCTTTGTTGATCACAAATGTAATCAGCCTCATATACAATCAACTGACTGATGATTTAATACTCTAGCCTTTCAGTTTATCAATCAACCACAAAATATCCTTCAAGCAATGTGTTGCATGAAAGGCATTATGATATTTGTGGCCAGTTAATTTATAGTTTCAGATTCATGGACAACACAGACTTCAGTGATATGAAAACAGATTTTATTAGGAAAGAAATTAAAAGAAAGTAATTGAAAATAATTAAAAGAACTTTAAAAAATAAGACATGGTTGGGTGCATGGGTGACTCAGGGGTAGAATGCACATTTTTCATGTGGGATACCTGGGTTCAATTCCAAGACCATACACAGCCCCTCCCCAAAATAAGGCATCATTACATCACCAGATAAGATGACATCAACTCCTGAAGAAAAGTGTTGGGAAGTCTCAGAAGCAGCATTCCAAGTCTCATTAGTAAAAATTTACAACAATCTTAGAAACAGCATTCAGAGTCTCCTTAGTAAAAATCCATAACAAAGCATTCTTTCCCTGGATAAGATTCTGATGAGATGCTCTCTTTTTTTTTTACTAAGATTCTCCTCTCCCTCTCTATCTGCTTACATGCAGTTTTTATGATACCTTTTCACAACAGTGGTTGAATTCCAATTAGCTTATGTTACCAGGTCAAGTTTGGTCCTTTGGGAAATGACCAGGGATGGAGAGCAGCTTCCTGGGACCTAGATGTCTTTATCAAAGTACACCTCCTTCTGCGAAGATAGTCAGTCCTTCCAGCTACGTGCACATTTCATCTGTTTCTTACCAAAATCATGCAATAGTGACATCAGTTGCATGCAATGGCAACATCAGTTGAACAGAACAGACTCTACAAATGTATCTTTCCCTTACACTATGGTTACACCATTGCTTGAGTGACCAGACAACTGTGCCTTATCACTTGGCCAAGTGAACACATGAACCTAAACATCACAGTCCACAACCTGTCAACTTGGCACATATGCACATCACTTTAAAACGTGCTTATTCCCAAATAGAACATAGTAAACAGACATATGTTTCACCTGACAATATTCAACTGTCCTGGGTACAACAAGAAATGCATTACATCTATCCAGAATAGGGTTCAAGTCCTTAGGTAACATTCATTGTTAAAATTCCATTCCTATGACTTAAATAATAAAACATGAACAATACAATTTATGTCATATCATAAGAAAACAAGCTAATTGGTTATGCACAAATGCAAGCACACTTATAACAAAACAGATAAGAAATATTCACACTTCTAATTTCTGTTACTGGTCACATGGTCATAGTTCATACTTATCATTAAATTCTTCTACTACCCTTTTCATTTTCCTTTTACCCTCAGCAAGTACTTTAGTTGGTTATGGTTCTTTGCCAGGTGCAGTGAACCAAAACTTCATTCTTCAAGTTTCTGAGTAATTGGTAGTCTTGTATGGGTTGGGTTTTTACAAATTTCCATTTACTTTAATCACAGGGCACAGTAGTACTAAGAGGCACCCTAAGGGATGTCCCATATTCCAGGAAAACATTTCTTCACCTCCATTGTGTAGTTTCGGTCCTATTTCCCCAGGATTGTCAGGATGAACCACCCAGATAGAAGAGTAATCTGCTTTCATGCCTGCTGATTCAGTGGCATGAAGCCTAATGTGGCCAGGTGGCAATCTTAACTCCCATTTCAATGGAATTATTTTTGTGTCTCCTGGTAGGAGCACTCGTCCTTTTGAAACTAAGACCTATAAACCAGCAGAGCATAAGATTTCAGTGACAAAAAGCAAAACTTTCTTAGTGGACCATAATGGGTGATAATGAGTGATGTGAATCCCATTTCCACCCCTAGATTCTTGGACCTCTGAATCCTGGCAGAAACAGAGCGATATAGTAGAAACTGATTCTGAGCATATACAGCCTCCTGTAGAACATTGTGGCAGCCCTTCAAGCTATTGCCACATAATTGTCCCCATAATTGAGTTTTCAAAAGGGTTTTCCACAGTTCTCTCAAATAAGCTGCCTCAGGATGTTGGGGAACATGGTAAGACCAGAGAACTTCATGAGCATGTGCCCATTACCACACTTCATTTGTTGTTAAGTGGGTTTCTTTATCAGAATCAATGCTGTGGGGAATACCATGATGTCAATAAGGAAATCCATAAGTCCACAGATGGTAGTTTTTTGTGGAAGCATTTCATGCAGGGAAGGCAAACCCATATTTGGAGTGTATGCATGTTGCAATTAGAAGAAATTTCTGTCCCTTCCATGATTTAAGTGGTCCAATATAATCAACCTGCCAACAAGGAGCAGGATTATCACCTCAGGGAATGGTGTGATACTTAGGAGTGTTGGGATGTTAGTGTAGTTACAGATCTTGAAGAAAAGAAAACTGACGGTGGTGGGTCATGAAAATAAATTGAAGTGTCTTTCAAGACAATTGCCAGAGGGCATCCCATTGCAGTTCATCTGGTGAGACAGGATTAGTCCCTCCAGACAGAGGAATGAGGCTGGCCCCAGGGCAGGCGGTTACAGGGTTAGCAAGCACTGAAGGGCTAATTTCATTAGATGAAATTTGGATGGAAGATTCCTCTGGGCAGATTGGAGGCTGGGAAATAGTTTCTTCAAGGAAGCCTGGATGATGGGAACCACTTTCATCAGGAGAGTCCAATAAAGTTATAACTAACAAAGGCTCAGTAGATTCCAGGAGTCATCTCACATTGCTATCTTTATCAAGCCATATATTCCCACCCCACACCTCACTCTTGGCAGCAATCTGAACTAGTCAGGATTCTGTAGTGAAACAGAACAAGCAGGAGATATTTGCAAATAGGAAATTTATAAGGGGGTCTCATGAAACCATAAAAAATGAACCCCATTCTTTTCCAATTGAAGCCCCTACTTTAACAGCACACACAGAAAGATTGACAGTTTATTTAACATCTTAAATTTGCTACACACACAATGAGTCTCTGTGTCTGTTTTTCACAGATCTCAAGTCTGCAACCACAGGAAATAAGATTTTATTTCAGGGCAAACGTGGAAAGTTTTACAACATTAATATGAAGCTTAAGTGGCAAATTTGAAAGCTTCAGTTCATCCCTTTCCCTCATAATTGCATCCAGTGTAACTAACAACCAGCCAACATGATTATATATTTTAATTCCACAAAACTCCATAAAGGTGTCAAAAACACTTTCACCAAGAGCCTTGCCTCATATAAGCATACAATTTGAAAAATCTAATGGTGATAGTTTGCTTATCTCCAATGGACTATCAGTGTCATCTTAATTGTTGGAAACAGAATCATAAGTACCTCTGTCTTGAATCAAAGTAGAAAACCTCTTATGAAAACCCATTTTTAATATTGTTTCTCAAGGACCACCTCACTTTTGGCAGCAATCTATACTAGTCAGGATTCTGTAGTGAAACAGAACAAGCAGGAGATATTTGTAAATAAGAAATTTATAAGGGGGTCTCATGAAACCATAGAAAAGGAAATGTCCAAAATCCACAGGCCATATTTGGCAGCTGGAAACTCTGATGAAGGCTCTTGATGAATTCCAGAAGAGATGCTTGCTGGATGGAGAGGCAGTGAAACAGTCTCTCTTCTTCCTTAAAATCTTCAAGTGATCAGATTATCTTGTTGGTGGAGGCACACTTACATTGATCACAGAAGTTATCAGCCACAGATGTAATCAGTTGACTGATGATTAAATACAAAAAACTTCTCGTTTGTCAACCAACCACCAAATATCCTTGCAGCAATGATCAGGCCATTACCTGACTGACATGACAACAAGGCATCATCGCTTGGCAAATCTGACACCAGAACATAACCATAACAGCTACTATTGTGTATGTTGTGCACATGAAGGCTGGAGCTCAGCTGAAATCTATTACAGGTAATTATAGACACCTATCCTGTTCTCTCTGGATAGTACAATCCTATTGTTTAAGAATAGATTTAATTAAAGCCTTTACACATTGATTACATTGACAGAGAAATACACTCCTTTCTGAGTTCTTTCATTTTGGTTAAAAATGAGAATTGTGACTGAAGGCTTCTCCATATGCACAACCTAGTAAATGAGTTTTCTGATGTTCTCTAATGGCAGAATAATGTTTAGGTTTTCCACCTAGGTGTCAAACAAATGGTTTCTCATGTCACCTAAGTTTATGCCATGCAATGAAAGATTTCCCACATAAATTGCAGACATGATTTTTTCTCAGTATGAATTCTCTCATGTCTTTTAAGGGTACTGCATTGACTGAAAGATTTCCCACATAGATGACATTCATATGGTTTTTCTCCAGTGTGAGTTTTCTCATGTCTCTTAAGGTTAGTACTTTGATGGAAGGCTGTCAAACATAGACGGCAGACATATGTTTTTTCTCCGACATGAATTCTCTCATGTACCCTAAGGGTATTACATTGACTGAAAGATTTCCCACATATATGGCAAATATATTGTTTTTCTCCAGTATGGATTCTCTCATGTTTCTTAAGGTTAGCACAATGATTGAAGGCTTTTCCACATAAATGGCAGACATGTGGTTTCTCTCCAATGTGAATTCTTTCATGTCGCCTAAGGTTGCAACATTTACTGAAGGATTTCTCACATAGATGATAGACATATGGTTTCTCTACCGTGTGAATTCTCTCATGTTCCCTAAGTGTACTACATTGACTGAAAGATTTCCCACATAGATGGCAGATATACGGTTTTTCTCCAGTATGGATTATTTCATGTTTCTTAAGGTTAGCACATTGATTGAAGGTTTTTCCACATAAATGGCAGACATATGATTTCTCTCCAGTGTGAGTTCTTTCATGTTGCCTAAGGTTACAACATTGACTGAAGGATTTTCCACATAGGTGGCAGACATATGGTTTCTCTCCTGTGTGAATTCTCTCATGTTCCCTAAGTGTACTACATTGACTGAAAGATTTCCCACAAAGATGGCAGATATATGTTTTTTTCCAGTGTGAATTCTCTCATGTTTCTTAAAGTTAGCACAATTTTGAAGGTTTTCCCACATAGCTGGAAGACATATGGTTTCTCTCCAGTGTGAGTTCTCTCATGTTTTCTGAGTTGACCATTATAAATGAAATCCTTTTCACATACCTGACAGATATATTGTTTTACCCCATTTTGAATTCTGTTATGTTGTCTGAGGGTAGAACTAGCAGTTAAGTCTTTGTCACCTGGATGGCAGCCATGTGGCTTCTCTCCAATGTTCACTTCCTCATATTGTTTAAGGACAGAACCATTTCTGAAAAGTTTTCCACATAGATTACAGTCATGTGTCATACATCTAGTATGCATTTGTTTATGTTGACTAAAGAATGACTGATCATTGAGAGCTTTTTGAAATTGTTTGTCTTCACAAGGATCTTTTCCCATTGCAGTAGATGTGGAGTGAATGAATTCTTCTCCCAAATCATTACTTTCAAAAGGATCCTTTCCACTGTAAGAGATATTCTGCTACAAATGAAAAGAGATACATTAAAGTTGCATCCCCACATATATTTATTAATTCAACTCTATAGTCTAATCATTCAGTGAGTCTGCAATTAAAATTCATCACATTTATTACATGCACTTGGTGTGCTACTTTAATGTGTGCAGAGATTTTCTCTTTTGGAACATCTCAACTACAGAGATATCTACTTAATTTTGAAAAGTTCATTATGTTTCAAAGAATATGTGTACAAGACATATTTATGCCATTTTACTTTTATAAGACTTCAGATTATGATTTTCAGCTCAGGTTAATTTTTCCCTTAAATGAAACTATCCAAAATTTTTATATGGGACAGTGTTTAATTCCAGTTTAGTTACAGCCATATGATTTTGTTGAAATCCAAATTTATTAAATCCTAGCACTCTATTTGGAAGGCCAGTGCTCTGACTCATGAAGCTTACCTTTGACTGGATGGTAGATGTGTCTTTCTTGTAGATACTTTGCATGGTTAGTATTTCTTCAATTTCCTGGTCATTTTCACTGCCTTCAATACAAATTAGGACCATTATAGGGTTGTATAAACAGAATGAAATAATACAAAGCCCAATGCTTTTGTGATTATGTTTCAAATATTGTCACTTAGATGGAGAAAAATGGAAAAAATAAGGTGTGCTCTAGGTAGCAACAGAAATTTACAGAAATTGGCAACTAATATACTTTCAGCATAAACATTTTGATATGGTGGGTGGTAAAGAGAGGGAAATGCATGAAAGTGAAGTATCAGAACAAGGGCCATTATGTGAAATTTTAATTCCTATAAATACATAAATATCCCTTTCTCCGAACCAAGGACAATCGCAGATGGGTTCTTGACTAGAGCTTCATACATGTATGGAATAATTACCCTATTGAGAATTATTTTCCCAAAGTCATAGCCTACATTTCAAAGAATGTCACTCAATTAAGGAAATCTTCAGTTGATAGTTACAAGGCCCAGCTCATTAATTGGCCAGCCAATACTCATACTGAACTACAGGGTCCTAGAACTCACCTAGACCCTGTCCTTGAAGAAATCCTAATCCTTCTCTCCACAGTTCCTCTCCTTGTTCCAACTGGGAAACCACTTCGGATTTGCAGAGCTGATACCCTATTTATTTAAAAAAGAAACACATATTTTGAGTTTTATGCTGAAACAAGTTCATGAACATCAAGCCCAAGAAAAAGTATGAGGGAAAATAAGGTAGAATATGAAGA
>PVIY010059227.1:0-12135 GCA_004026745.1 Myrmecophaga tridactyla | reverse complement strand
ATGTTAAATGAAATATTCATACAAAGCTAAAGTTAATTTTTCTCTGTATTCTATTAACATGAATTGTTAATATGCTTTTAATGTAAAATTTTTAAAAAGCAATTTTTCTTAATCATCCAAATACTCTAGCTAGAATATTTTAGATCAGAATAATATCCTTATTAATGTTTATGTTGGCATTATCCTTTATTTAAAAAAACAAGTCTTCTCATTGTTAAGGAAAAATTATTAATTTGTTCTTTCACCGTATATAAGTAAGATGTTAAAATAACTTAACATATTGCATGAGAAATGTTTGGAAAGTATTACAATAGTTAAAAAATGTTCATTCTTATTACTAATTAAATTTAAATAAATAAAATATTCATATATTTTAAACTATCTAAAATTCCTAAGCTGTCCATATTATATCTTAGGATTAATCAATATAATGTTAAACAGTGGTATAATGTTATTAGTCATAGTTTTAGTTGTTCTTTAAAAGGCTACAGATCATAAAAACAGCCAGATTGTCAGTGGAACTGCTTTGCTCTAATACTTCTCTAAAAATATATGTGCTCAACTTTAAAAAAAAAAGGATGAGCAAATATATGTATTACATTTTATCTGTTAAATAACATAACTCTGATAAATGTGTAAAAGTATAACAGAACAAAATCTCTGTTGTGGTTCCTTAAGCATTAACTATTATCACTAAATTCTGAGGTGCTTTACTCTTTCTATAACCCAGTAATTTCCTGAAACTTTAAGTGTCTATATAACACTTAAAACCCAAAATTAGTTCTCCAGCTCTAAAAATTACCATGGGTGTACACAGCAACTAAAAAAATCAAACTTCAATTAAATATGTGATGAAACTAATCTGGTTAAAACCAAAGTAAATCAATGTACAAGGTAAAAAAAAATAATATTGTCTGTTTTTTAAAACTTTAAGTTTTGTATAAGATTAAAAATAATGTTTATTTTGTCCAAAATTTGCATTATCTAATTGAATATATCTAGTGAATTAAACAATTGAATTCAGCTTTATTTAATATAAAACTGGAATAAAGAACAAAATCTTAATGTTTTATAGTTAATGTTTTATACACTGCATTTCAGAATATTTGGGACAAAAAATGAAAAAGTGTCTGCAGAATCCTTTGAGGGACTGGAAAAAATAAAACTATTAAAAATTCCCCAAATGGACAAGCTTAACATTTTTCTTAAGAAAGAGGGGCTCCCAATTTAATAGGCCAAGGCCTCAATTTTAAGGCTTACCTTTATGGAACTTATTTCTATAATAGTAAACTAAACCTACTTAGGATTAATACCTAAGAGCCATCTCCAGAAAATCTCTGCTGTTGCTCAAATGTGGTCTCTCTTTAAGTCAAACTCTAAACTTCCCTCCAATGTGGGACATAATTTCCAGGAGTGCAAGCCTGGGACTGGCAGTGTGAAAAATAATGGGCCCTGAAATTGCAGGACATAGCTGGCCCTAGAACTATGAGACATAAGCTCTGAAGATGAGACTGGCCCTAACATCATGGATGAACTGACCAAAAAGGGGAAAAGAAATAGAGTCTCAAGGGCTAAAAAATTTCAAATCAAATTGAGAAGTTATTCTAGAAGTTGCTTTTATGTGAGCTTCAGCCAAATATTGCGAACTGCCACAATATAGCAAACTCCAACCAACAGCGTTCCTAAAAAACCCTAAAAACAAAAAAAAATTCTAATACTCTATAAAATTGTACTTATTAAGTTTATTTTTCAGAAACTTAAAACCTCCAAATTGTTCCAATGCCAAAGAAACTCTAAAACCTGAAGATGCTGAACTCTCCAAGAATAAAAACTAGTTTCATCCTTCATCCCTTTGCCTTTCTCTCCTATTTCTTTCATTCTTCTCCAACCTTTTATGAGCTATACTGCCTCCCTCATTGGGCCCTTAACTATCCTCCTATTAATTTTCCTCCTAGTCCCCTGCCTCTTACAATGTCTGCCTAGATTTAGTCACAGGTCAATAGCATCCATGACCAACTAGCAAAATTCTGAAAACATCATTCTAATACAGCTCCTGTCCTAGCAAAGACATCACTATCATCTTGTTCCAATTGAAAATGCCCAAAGACCCAATTAATGATGCCCCCTGCTCAGCTCAGAGCAATTTCTTTCCCCTTAACTTCACCTGAACTCAGCTGGAAACAGCTAAAAGAAAGAACACAACACCCCTACTCCTTCAAAATTTCTTCGAGCTAAGCTAAGGCACTAACCAAAATCCTACACCAGGTTCATTCAATTTTATTAAAAGAAAAAGACAGGAATGTTAGGCTTCAGGAAGAGAATTCTAAGAGCAAAGGGAATTTTTGGCAGAAAGCCTCCTCAGCCCCCCTTCTCATTGTCTTTGGGAGGACCAAGGATCCAGATATGACCCAATCACCATACTGGCTGGTGTTATATCCTCCAGATGAATGAAGACATCTCAGATAACTATAAATTTGCTTAAAATCTGTCTCTGTTGATAACACCCTCCCCTACCAGTGTCTCATCCTGCTTGATACATGCAGCTGCACATCAAAGGAATATAGTGCATCAATACTTCGGCAATCTATCATACCCTAAGTTAACAAACCCCCACTCAATAAAGGACCAACACACCACCTAATGGGCACCCTCCCCTCCCAGTGTCACTCTCTCTTTAAGACACAGCTCTCAGAACAAAGAGGGGGAGCCATTTTTCTTTCCTTTTGCTAGCAGGTTTTATTGGCTTCCACCTGCCTGCTCTCTCCCTGCTTTCTCTCTCTTCAATAAATCTGTTAAACTTTGACTTGCTGTCCTATGTGGCTTCCTTGATGACTCCATGCCTAGCAATATTCTCTCAAAGAACATGTTCCCCCATCCATAACTGCCACTTTGAAACTCACCCAGAAATTTTTTAGAGTATTTTATTCTCTCCCAAATTTATCCAATATCATTAATGTCTTAAGAACAGCTGTTTTTAATCTTTATAGAGTGGCTCATCAATTATTTTTAGAATGGACTTGGTCTACATCTTTAAATGGTCACATCTCAAAAGTTTCCAGAACATTGGCTTCCTCTACAGATTATTCCAGTCTTCTGTGATCTTTATCAGCCCTGTCAGACTTCTGTGACCTAATAATAACTAAAATATGTCCCCCTTTTCTAAAACCTATTTTAAAAGCAATAAGAACTGAGACATTTCTTTACCCTTTATATCTTCTTATCCTGGTGTTTAAACTTTCATTTTACCCTCACATATATTTACTCTCCTACATTTTCTCAACCTTTTCCTGGGGAAATTGCTCTCCTTATACACCTTAATTAACCAAGGGCAATCTGTATCCGGGTTTGAAAACTAATTCTTTATTCTATTATTCATCACATATGTGTTTTTAGTCACATTGCATACCATAATACATCAGCAAATAATTCAACAAATTATTCCAATGATATATGCTTAAGAGCTCTAACAGTATAAGGCAAGTAATTCATAGAAATACCCAAATTTGAATATAAATTCACTTATATTATCAAATTTGAAGAGAAAAAGTAAGGTTCTTTTGGAAGCTAAACTCAAAGACATGCAAGGACAAAAAAATTAAAGGCCAAAGATTTATTATCTTGCTCTCCTGAGCTAAGTTTTTACTTAAGTCTTTATCCACAAGTCTTTACTTACATTTAAAAAAAGCCATCCCTTCAGATTTCTTAATCCATTCAGTTTAAGTGAGAGACTTTTCTGGTGTGCTATATAGAGTAAGAGTTCTTTCATCAGTTGCCTTTTTCTGAAAAGGAAGCAGTTTCTGTAAGGTCCTATATATTGTATTAGCTCAACACCATATGCTTCATGGAGTTCACTTCCAAATTGCCCAAAAGATGTTCTAAAGAATTATAAAGAGTTAATAGAGCAGATACCTTCATAGTTACCAACATTATAGACAAGTCCACAGTTGTTATATTAGGCCATGTTAATGTTTCCAGAACTTATTACTTTGAGCTGGCCAAAGCATTGGAAGAAATTTAATAGTATCTGAGGCCAGAAGGATAGATGAGGAAAATCCTGTTGTTAACTACCTCTAATTGACACTCAGATAAAGTCATTTGTCCAGAATGCACAATTTTCAGACTTAAATTCCATTAGATGATACCTCAAAAAAAAAAGTTAATTTGAGCACTAGGTGTACTGTTTCTGTAATAAATTACTAGAAACTTAATGGCTTAACCAACACAAATTATTTTGTTCCAATTCTCAAGTTCAGAAGTCTAAAATTTAGTTTTAGTAGACCTATGTTTCTTCTCAAAGCTATAGGGAGAATCTGTTTCCATGTTTTTTCTACCTTGTAGAGACTTCCAGCATTCCTTGGATCATGGCCCCACAACACTCTGACTTGCTTCCATTGTCAGATTTTCTTCTGTTCTCTCTGACCCTTGTGCTTCTTCTTATAAGGATCTTTGTTAATACATCACTCCCATCCAAAGATAATTCAGACTCATCATCCCATTCCAAGATCCTTAACTTAATCATGTCTGTAAAGTCCCTTTTGCCATGTAAGGTTAAAAATATTCACATATTTTGGATGTTAGGGCATGGATGTCTTTGGGCATGGGCAATATTCATTCTACCACATGGGTTTTGGATATTCATCAGAAAAACTGTCTTCTCTTTGGTACTGTCAATATTTTTCAGCCAGAATATTCAAAGCATCTTAATTTTATTTTACTTTTGAACATGATTTTTAGGTACTTCAGTGCTATCTGAAGTTGAAGTTTCTCAGGTACTATATAAAACACTATTTTTTAAACGTTTTTATTGAAAATGCCAAATACTTTCAAGAATATGCACAAATAATATTTAGCCTAATGCCTTGTGTATTAGTTTTCTGTTGCTGCTGTGACAAATTACTACAAATGTAGTGGCTGAAAACAGCACCAATTTATTCTTATATTTCCAGAGGTCAGAAGTCCTTAATGGGTCTCACTGGGCTAAAATCAGGGTTTTGGCAGGGTGGCATTTCCTCCGGAGCCTGTAGGGAAGAATCCATTTCCTTGCCTTTCCCAAGGACATGAACATGGGAACATGTCTTTACGATGTTTCTTGATTCATGGGATCATACTTCCATTTTCAAAGGCAGCAATGTCAGGTGGAGTTTTCCCATGTTGCTTGTCTTTCTAGAACTTGTTCTTCTGCCTCCTTCTTACAGTTAAAATGAGCCCTTTACCTCCCCCATCCCCCCCCAATAATCCACGGTAATCTTCTCATGCTGTGGTAATCTAATTAGCTATTTAATTACACCTGCAAACTTAATTCCTCTTTGTCACCTAACCTAACATATTTACAGGTTACAGTTACAGGGATTTGGATGTGGACATTTTCAGCAGCCATTATTCTGCCTTGATTTGTTATTAATGCACACAAGAAACCACAAACACAAGTGAAGAAGTAGAACATAAGCAGTTTATCAGAGGCCCCTACATGCCACCTCTAGATCATATTCCCTCTCTTCCTCCCAAAGATAAAGACTATCATAAACCTTACCATGATTAGATTAATTTGCCACAATGGAAATTTTATTCATTCAATATTTTGCATGTGATATTAAGCTATGTTTTTACTATTATATGTTTATTTCACTGCTATGTAATATTTCATTGTAGGAAAAATCAACAACTTTTTTTCTTATTCAAATGTTGATGGGCATTTGGATTCTTTCCAATCTGTGGTTATTATAAATATTGACTCTAATAAAGTTTTATATATGTATTTATTGTACTTCCATGTTGATAAAAATCTAAGTGTAAAGATTCTGTCATTGGGTAAGTACATGCAGATAATTTACAGACTATATCACAATAGTTTTCTACAGTGACTATATCTATTTACATTCATAAAAGAGGTTTTAGAAAATTACCACTTGTGAAAGCAATTTATTGCCAGAGGATGTTGAATTTATTAAATGTGGGCTTTTTGCACTTATCGAGGTGATTGTGATAGATAAAATTACATACCTCAATTTAGACAGGTTCTTCAACTTAACATTCCTCTGGGTATAAACCCATTGTACATAGAATCCCCTGAAGATATTATTTTAGGTAAGGTGTGACCCAATTGAATGAAAGCAGGTTTTAATCCAAGTTACTAGAGTCCTTTATAAGAGAAGAAATACAGACATAATGAGAATAAGCCACAAGGAGGAGTCAGAAGCTAGAAGTCAATGGAATTTGGGAAAAGGCATTTGCAAGTATCTCAAGTTTGTGATACAAGCCAATGAACCCAAGGATTGCCAGTAGCCAGCACCAGAAAGTTACAGACTCTGGGGGCAAAGCCTCGCTTTGCTTATGCCTCACATTTGTTCTTCTAGCCTCAAAACCATGATCTAATAAATTTCTGTTGTCAAGCCAATCCATTTTTTGGTGTTTACCATAGCAGCCTGGAAGACTAAGACAGTGTGCTGGTTTGAAAGGATGTATGTCCTCTAGAAAAGCCATGTTTTAATCTAAATCCCATCTTGTAAAGGCAGAATAATCCCTATTCAATACTGTATGTTTGAAACCCTAATCAGATCATCTCCCTGGAAATGTGATTTAATCAAGAGTGGTTGTTAGGTGATGACATGTCTCCACCCATTTGGGTGGGTCTTGATAAGTTTCTGGAGTCCTATAAAAGAGGAAACATTTTGGAGAGTGAAAGAGATTCAGAGAGAGCAGAGAATGCTGCAGCACCATGAAGCAGAGAGTCCATTAGACAGTGCTTTGGAGATGAAGAAGGAAAATGCCTCCAGGGGAGCTTCTTGAAACAAAGCCAGGAGAGAAAGCTAGCAGATGACACCGTGCTGGCCATGTGCCCTTCCAGCCGAGAGAGAAACTGTGGCTGTGTTCACCATGTGCCTTCTCACTTGAAAGAGAAACTCTGAACTTCATCAGCCTTCAAACAAACAAGGTATGTTTCCCTGGATGCCTTTGATTGGACATATCTATAGATTTATTTTAATTGGGACATTTTCTCAGCCTTAGAACTGTAAATTAGAAACTTATTAAATTCCCCTTTTTAAAAGCCATTCTGTCTCTGGTATATTGCATTCCAGTAGCTAGGAAACTAGAACAGACAGTGATCAATTTCTTTTCCTCTTTTATTCTATTAATGTTGAGTTACATAGATTGATTTTCAAATGTTAAAACAATTCTGTATCTCTGGGAAACACCAGTGTCTTAGTTTACAAGCTGCTAGTTCCAAATTCTAAGCCTATAAAAATGTCATAACCAAGGCATCCGGGGAAAGAAACCTTAATTCAAGGAAGGCTGATGGGTCAAGAACACCTCTCACAGCTAGGTAGTCATGTGGCTGGTATCTGCTGGTTCCTTGTTCCTGGGCTCCATTTCTGCAGCCTCCATTCCTGTGGGGGTTCCTTACTTTGCTTCTCCAGGGCCAGCTTTCATCTCTTGGCTTCCCTGAGAAGCCAGCTTCTGGCTTCTGAACGTCTCATGGCAATGGCTGCTGGGCTCCAAGCATCTCCAAACATCCATGTCTCTGTCTCCACATGTTGGTATCTGTGTCAACTCTGCTTTGAACTTTCTGTTGGATCTGAGGCTTCTGTCATTTCTCTAAAATGTTTCCTTTTTTAAAGGATTCCATTAAACTAATCAAGACCCACCTGCAATGCATGGAATCACATCTCCATCTACTGAAAGCATCACATCAACAATTGGGTGTGTCACATCTCCATGGAGATAATCTAATAGAAAGTTTCCAACCTACAGTATTGAATTAAGATTAAAATAAATGGCTGCTCCCACAAGATTGGATCAGGATTAAAACATGGCTTTTCTGAAGTATGGAATACTTTCAAACTAGCACAACATGGAATATTATTTTCATATATACCTGCATAGATATGGTTTGCTAATATATTGATTAGGATTTTTACAAAGATTTTTCATAAGTGAAATTTAACTCTAATTCCTCTTTCAACTCATGTCTTTATCAGATTCCTATAACAAAGTTATCATTATGAAATAATATACGAATATACCCCTTTATCTTTATTCTGATCTCTGAAAGTGTTTGCATTGTTTCTTTTTTTTTAATTTTCGTAGAAATTACAGTTGAAATCATCATTGACTAGTGGTTGTGAATGTGTGCGTGTGTATATGTATGAAGATTTTAAAACATGAATTTGATTATTGTTCCAGTTATGAATTGCAACATAACCAAAAACAACAACAAAAAAAAACAAAATTCAGTGGCTTTAAACTATGATTTCATTTTATAGGTCAGAAATTTGGGAAGTATTCAACTGGCCAGTTCTTGACAGGGTCATCTCATGGAATAACACTGAAATATTGCATGGGGCTGCAGTTACTTAATGGTTCAATTTGGTTGGTATATAATATGGATCACTTATATAGCTGTGTGAAGATGCTGGTTGCCTGCTAGGAGCTATTAACTAGAGTGCCTCCATATGGTCTTTTCAGATGCCAGTCTCAGAGTTGTTGAGCTTCTTACATGATATTTTAGGTTTCTAGGCTGCTGAAAGCAGATATCATGAAATCCATTGGTTTAACAATGGGAATTTATTAGCTTACAGTTTTGAGGCTGAGAAAAACATCCAAATCAAGGCATCATCAAGGTGATGTTTTCTTCCCAAAGATTGGCTATCAGTAATTCTTGATTCTTCTGCCATATGACAGGACACATGGCTGCTTCTGAGGGTCTCTTCCTTCTCTTCCAGGTTTTATTGCTTTCAGTTCTTGCTTCCATGACTTTTTCTTTCTGTATTCATCCTGTTTATAAAGGATCCATTAACATAATTGAAACCCATCCTGCATGAGGTAGGTCACAACTTAACTGAAGCAGCCTCATCAAAAAGTTCTACTTGCAATGGGTCAACGATCACAGGAATGGATTAGATTTAAAAACATGCTTCTCTGGGATACATATAGCTTCAAACCATCACACATGGTAACTGGCTTCCCCCAGTGCAATTTCCTATGAGAAACAGGTTGAAGCTTCATAACCTTGATTTTTTTGTCTTGAGTATCTATCCATTACTGAGATGTGTTAAAATGTCTGAATATGGTTGTGCATTGGACTAGTTCTTATAGTTTATCAAATTTGAATAACTTTAGTCATTATTTCTTCAAATACATTTTTTCTGTCTCTGCATTCCTTCTTCTCATTTTGAGATTCCAATTCACGTGAGTTAGACCAACTGGTATTGTTCCACAGAACACAGATGCTCAACTCACTTTTTTTCATTCATTTTTCTTCCTCTACTTTACTTTAGTTGGTTTCTATTACCAAGTCTTCTTGTTTGTTGACCCTTTCTTCTGCAATGAAAAATATGCAATTAATCCCACCCCCAAAATTTCTCAATTCACACAATGTATATTCTTATCTGGAAGTCCAGTTAGTTCTGTTTTTTGTCTTCCATTTCTTTCCTTATTCTATTAATATTTTTTTGTAGTTCTGTGAGTATATTTATAATAGCTACTTCATAGTCTTTGTCTGCCAGTCTCATAATCTTGTCATTACTGGGTTTCCTGGTTACAGATTTTTCTCCTAGTTTTGGAGGACAATTTATTGCTTTTTGACATATCTACCAATTTTTTTTTGTCAGAGACTGTACATTACAGAGTTTATATTTTTAACATTATTTTTTTGTTTGTCATTAATGAGTGTTACTTCTATATGAAACTAAGTTACTTTAAGATCACCTTGATCTTTTTGTGACTTATTTTTGTTTTGTTGGGAGCAGAGAGGCCTCTGTTTCAGATAAAGGCTTGTCCCTTCTGGGTGTCTACTAGATGTTATTAGTGTTAATGAGGAATTTGAGGAATTTCAACACTGACTGGTTGGAACTTGAATGCCTCCCAGTTCTATGTGGCTATTGTTCAAGTTACAGATTTTCTGATCATCCTTTCCCAGCCTCATGGAATTTCACATTATGCAGGCCTATTTTATATTTAGCAAGAGACTCAAAGGTGGTATTTGAAGATTTCTGGAGCTTTTTAACTATCTATCTTCCTCCTCTTGAATGTTTTACCCCACAAATTCCAGCTGCCATATTCTCTCTGAATTCTGATAACTGTCTCTTTAATACAACAATGGCATCATATGTTACTCATATATCACTGGGCATTGGACATGAATCTTTCCTGAAAAGAAAAGATTCAGTGCAGCCTGAACCATTCAAGAGCAAGACGATCTTAAACAGAAACAAAGCTATGAAAATAAACTTTAAACTGGTTATTGACCAGTTATGTCATTTTCATTGACTAAATAATTTCTTGTTGAGGATTTTATAGTCAACTTTAAACCTTTCAATACAAACTTATAAAGCAAATAGTGCTCCTTAAACTGAATAGATACTATTAAGCAAGATAATAATTTAGGTAGATATCATTGAATAACTATATAAAGATTATTATTTTATAAGGTTATCTAAGTAATAATTATAAGCAATGCTTTAGACTCATTAGTGAGCCATAAATATTAGATTGAAATAAAGTGATGGCTGTGGGCTTCCATTACTGTGAATATTATAACTATGTTTATTGATTTTTCTACTGTTTAAGTCTTAGTAGGAATTTTGTCTTCTAAACCTCATTAAGCCAGGATAAAAAATTAAAATGGACAGTGTTAATCATTCATAATCCATTACTTTTTCCAAATATTTTTATGAAACAAAGGAGACAAGCTGTCCAGTATCATGTCAGTATGAAGGGAAGAGGTATACTGTCATGTTTAAGGCAACACGGTGCAGAAGTTTAAGACCAAAATCAGCCTGACTGGGTTTAAGTCCTGGCTTCTCTAGCTACTAAAAATGTGAAATTTAGTAAGATATTTACCTCTTCAATCCCTTGCATTATTCATACAAAATGGAAGCAACAGTTATATCTAGCACCGAGTGTTTCTGTGAGAGTGAAAATGAGGCAGAGCCTGTAAAGATTTAGCACAGTGAGTGGCATATAAATGAATAGTGACTGTCAATGAATTTGATCTATGAATGGACCAGATTTCCTGCTTACATGGGGCCATTTGACTTTTGGTATTAAGCTCTGAAAACCCAAGAACATTTTTTATAGTACAGTGTTAAAGTAAATGATAATTAATATTTGATATTAAGTCAATCTTTTAGCTGGAGGGGAAAACACTATCCTACTTCCTAACAGTAGCTCCATCACTTTTGCCAAAATCTGACTTTTCTCTAATGTGGGCCTCGAGCACTCTGTGCTATTTTTAGTGATCACCACACACTATTATACCTGTCTACCTTTTTTTCTCTTTCACAAAAATGGTAGCTCCTTGAGTGCAGGTTTGTCTTATTCATTGTTGTTTATTCAGAGTTTATTCTAAAATATGAACATAAACATGTCTAGTGAATGAGTGAATGCAGAGAAACTTGCAAGCATTTTCTACACAATCAACTCTGATTTTGTTGTTGTTTCTAGTTTTCTTATTCTGTTTTTCTAGTTACTTAAGGATTACTTACAAAGATTGCCAGTGGTCTCTGTACTGGTAAAGATACTCAAGTGATTCCTGGAAACTTGTGACTTCTTCATCTTTCTTCAATTCTCAATTTCTGTGTAAGTGCTTTTTTTTTTTTTTTTTACAAAAAAAGTAAATTTATTAGCTTAGCATAATTAGGGCAATTGAACTCTATTTTAATCCCAACATATGAACACAAAACATTCAGCTCTATTAGGACAAAGATAAATGTCTAATTAAGCAGGACTTTTGATCAACCTGAGTTTGCAGTTCATGTCCTTTGTGGCTTTGCTGCATCAGTCATTTTAAAGGATGCATTCAAGAAAGGGTCGGAAAGGCCACACCCAGGCTGTCAGGGAGGTTTTCACTGATAGTTCTGACATTATGCTAGCATTCAACCTCTGCAAGTACTCACCTATTGATTTATTTTTAATTGTATGTGCATATTAAAAATGGGTTCAAATAATTTCATACATGAATATTTACTAGTGAATTTATGTTTCAGATGAAATAATGATCTTTGAATTTTGGACCTCTTTTACGTAAGGTGAAAATTAAACCAAACAATCTAAGTATTTAGAAGTAAATTTTCAAATGAAAGCTCTTGAGAAAGCTTGCACTGGACAATCAATTAGATTCCTTCTTGCCTCCTGAAC
>PVIY010059226.1:0-12133 GCA_004026745.1 Myrmecophaga tridactyla | reverse complement strand
CTGGCTGGGAAGGGCGGTGTGTGAAGGCTGAAACACAGCCACGGCAGCAGACGCCCAGAGCCCGCAGCCCCCCGAGAGGGCGAGGCCAGGCCCAGCTCAGCCGTCACACGGAAGGACACAGCAGCCCATGGCTCACAGGTACCAGGTGGGCATCTGCACCTGGCTAGGCCAGCACGGTGAGGTGGGTGGTGAACAGGCCGACCACAATGAGCCACCACGTGGCACAGTGGCTGGTAAACCATGCAGACAGCAGAAAAGGGAAAACGTGTCAAATGTTATTTGAATCTTGGAAAGTCCCAGTGAGATCTTCAGTCCCAAGGAGTCAGGCATGGGTGTGGACACTACAGTGGCCAATTTTCAAAACTGTGATGTCAGATGAGTCTAGACCCAGGAGCCCTTAAGAATCACAAGCATCCCTTGTGATTCCCTTGAATGAGTGGGCATGTTGCAAACAGGGCCTTGTGGTACCCACTACTGATGGTGGAAATCCAGTGTGGCTCACCAAGCATCCTCAGAGCATGCCCTGCCTGGAACACTCCTCTGCCCACTGGGGACAGGGACCTTCTTTTCCCTGGTCTCCTGGCCTAATGAGGACCGGGCCCCTTGCGATATTTATCTCCGCAGCCCTCTGAGCACCATGCCTGGCACACATACACTGTTCAACGAAACCAATGCCAAGGTGCTAATGGTGACAAGGCAGGCACGATGGAGAAGAGCTGGGCAGAGCCCAGTTCCTTCTCTGCATCTGGAGAAGCAGATGCTGGGAACCCAGAAAACAGACATGGAGACTGAAGTTCACAGGGGCCTGGAAAGGGCTTTTCTGAGCCCACAGGGTCTCTGGAGGGCCCCTAGCACTTCGAAGGGTCCTTGTGTTTTCTCATCAGGCCTGAGGAAGAGATCTGCAACCAGGAGGGTGCAGGCAACAGCTCACCTGGTCCATCCCATAGTCCAAGGTCATGACCGCCAGGTACTTGATGTCCTTGCCCTCTTTGGCACTCTTCAGCTCGATCAGCAGGTGATGCCACTCCCCGTCCGTCACACGCAACCTGGACAGAGTCATGGAGGCCACATCCGAGGGGCCATGGGACACCTCAAACTGGACATAATTATTCAGGATCTGAAGGAAAGGGAGAACAAGGCCTGCTGATTGATGTGGCAATGCAGGGACAGCAAAATCAAAAATGCATTGCAGTTACTTGAATAATGGAGCCACGTACACAGACCTGATGGGGCACTGGATCAAAAACGGGCTTAAAAATCAAGCCAAGTTTGGATTTGTGGTTGCCTTTTATGCCTTTCAGAATTATATGCCTTTTTCTAGAGGAAAAAGGGTTAAATATTTGAGAGAGGTCAAAGAAGATATGGATCAAGAAGAAGTTCTGAGACTTAAAGACTGGGAACCATGATACATTTGGATGACAATCAGGCTCTTATTTTTGGACATAAATAGTACACTTTATAGAGAAGATTGAAGCCAACATGTTTAAATACAGGTGAGACAAATCAGAAACCAGCACTGAAACTGGCCTAAAAATGCCCATGTTGAAAATAACATAGCCAGGAGCAACGCTAAGATCTTGCTGCCCCCAGTGAAACATCAGAAAATTCTCCAACAACCCTCCTGAGAACACTAGATAAATGAGACATGATATTTAAGAACATCTGTTTGAAGGCATCAAAGCAATACAAGGCCCTGCAGGGAAGGCTATTCATGGAGCTAAGCCTGCTAATGCATGCTCACAAAAGCCCATTCTGGAAGAGGCAGCTAAGGCTGCAAGGCCAAGCAAAACTTTCCAGACTCATGGAACTGGAATCCAGACCCTGCCAAAGGGAGAGATTCTCTTCAAACACTTCTTTGGGTTGAGACCCTGAAGGGATACATGCTAGGGGCTAAAAGGAAACAGACTGGCCCTTGCAGGACCAAAAGCCCACCTCTGAGTCATCTCAGTCAGTCACTGGATTAAAGTGGTCTGGGATTGTGTTATCTGGAGTAAAATGACACCACCAACATGGCTTCAGATCTCTCTAGTTTTCCAGTATGATGTCCAGCACACAATAAAAAATAACCAAGTATATGAGGGGACAAGAAGATGTGATTGAAAACCAAGAAAAACAAGAAATAATGGAAAGAAACCCACAGCAAATCCAAATAATAAAACCATCAGACAGGCTTTTCCACAACAATGGGAACCAAAGAACAAACAGATTCAGGTAACCACAAGAGGTATATATTTCTGAAGGTAAATATTAATTTCATAAATTAGTACTAACTTATGATACACATGTTTTATGATAACTTCATTTAAAAGGCGAAAATGCTCAGACTGAATTAAAGGAAACAACTATTAATGCACTGCTTTAAAAAGACACATAAAATAAAAGGATACAGAAATACTGAAAGTGAAAAGATAGAAAAAGATAATCATAAAAATGACACAAAGAAAGCTAGTGTAGCTATATTAATACCAGACAAAGTAAACTTTAGGAAAAAATCAATACTAGAGATAAAGAAGCATTTCATAATAGTAAGAATCAAGTCTCCAAGAAGGCAACCCAAGTTCTAAATTTCCATGCATCTAGTTATGGAGGCATAAAACCTATAAAGCAAAACCTCGATGGAACTAAAAGGAGTAACAAATGAATCCATAACCAAGGTTGGAGATTTTTAACTCACTTCTCTCAGCAATCAAGAGGACAAGCAGACCAAAAAATAAATAAAAAAAATAAAATAAAATCAGCGATGACAGCAAGGATTTGGAAACCGCAATTAACAAACTTGATGTACACCGAACACCTCACCCAACAACTGCAGAGCACACGCTCTGCAAGTCCATACAGAGCAAGTGCAACAACTGCTTAACTGCTGGGCTGAAAAGCCAGCCTCAACACATTTCAAAGTTCTGAAATCATAAGAGGATTTTCACCGACCTGCAATTATGCTAGAAATTAAATAATTTACTAGAAAACGTCACATGGTGAGAAATTCAGAAGAAATACTCCAGTGGTCAAAGAAGAAATCATGATAGCCAGTAGAAAAGACTTTGAACTGATTTTTAGAGATAACGCACCTAATGATTTTAGTTTCCAACGATCAGCAATTTAAGAAGAGAATTTTTCACCTTTTTATATCGTTTCCTTTTATCCTTCAGAAGTTTGAGTCAACTCATTCATGTCCTGTGCCATTCTCTTTCACTGTCCTTGGAACACAACTCCAAAACCAACAGGTGAACAATAAAAATGATATTATTATGCCTACAAACAAAAGCGATCTCTGCCGAATCACCCCAGGCCTGGTGGCAGTCCCTGCTTGCCACCTTTGCCACCCCCACACCCCTGGAATTAACGAGGCATTCAACACTGGCGAGGTTATCCACTTGACAATGCAGGCGGATTTAGGGCGCCTGAGAGCAATTACCCAAATTGTTCGGGCTGCAGGATGGCATCCTGGCCTCGCTCAGCCTGGCACGGAGGGAACTACCTAGGAACACCCACACTGCTGCCCAAAGAGCTCAGGAGGCCTGCCTGCGGAGCATGTCGAGTGGAAATGGTCCGGAACATTCCTGCAATGCCTGGCCAGCCAGATTTTGGGAACTTCCCTGGGGTGTGCTTCTATGTGACCACGGGGGTCTGGAGGACCCCCACCCCCACCCCCCACACTGGAGAAGGAACTCTTGCCATCTGGCTTTCTCCAGGGAGGAGCTGGTTGCAGACCCTGGCAAAACCCCTTTCTTTCTGGATTAGTGACACATAACATAATCACTCAAGCAATACGGGAGTTTCTAGCTTTTGGAGTCCTTCCTATCGAACACGAACATTTTTTTCTATGGGGACCGCACTGCCAAATGACAACCTGCAAGCGCCACTCCATCACCTGAATCAAAAACAGCCAATTCAATTAACAGCAATGAAACAACCACAAAGAAAAATAGCATCCCTGGGCGGAATTGTGTTTGCCAAGTTTTGGCCCAAAGCTGGCTCACTGGCTGCCTGGTAAACGCAGGAAATTATAAGTTAATAAGGGGAAACAGTGACAGCCATAATCACGCCCAAGGCACAGGCTGAGCCTTCTATCCGATTTGAATGGGACCAAAGCAGGGAAGCCCGTGAGCAGTACCTTGGTGAGCAGGGCAGGTAGAGGGCAAGGGCTCTGAGTCCCAGCAGCACTGGTCACCAGATGCCCTGCTAACTGCTGTGTTACCAGCGAGCCTATGGGCATCCTGGGGGTCTTGTCCCCTCCCTCTCACGCTGATAGATTGCCCACAGGGACACAGCAGAGGGGCCGAGGGGACCTGAGTCCCCTGAGAGTTGCCAGGGGACCTGGGCAACAAGGAACTGTGGGGCCTAGAGCCCACTGTTTCCCAGCCCAACTCACCGGGCAGCTCAGGGAAAGGCCCACAGGCCTTGGTTTGCCCCTGTGCAAGCAAGAGCCTGGAGCAGATGCTTCCTGTGCCAGTGTAAAACTCTTATGTACCCCAGAAAAGCCATGTCTTAATTCAGATCCAGTCCTGTGGGGGCAGCCATCTCTTCTATCCTGATTTGATACTGTAGGGCAGAAACTTTTGATTAAATTCTCTCCACAGAGATGTGGAATGCCCAGTTCTGGGTGTGACCTTCTGATTAGATGTGGCTGTGACTCCACCCATTCAGGTTTACTAGATTCCTTTAAAAGGGGAAACATTTTGGAGAATCCTCAAATGCAGACTCTTGAAGAAAAGCTGCTCCAGAACTGACACAGACATGGACTGCTGACAGAGTAATACCTAGACATGGGCAGGGCCCAGCAGATGTCGCCAAGTGCCTTCCTATGAGATGCCAAGCAAGGTAGAACCCAGAGTTGTGCCCTGGGGGGAGCTGAGTGAAGGCCCACAGATGCTTACAGAAGAAATCATTGGCATCAAAAGCTGGAAGCAAGAGAACCAGGAACAAGGACCAGAAGATGCCAGCCACGTGCTTTCCCAGCTGACAGAGGTGTTCCAGACAGCATCAGCACTTCTTGAGTGAAGGTAACCTCTTGGCGGTGCCTCACTTTGGACAATTTCACGGCCTTAGAGCTATAAACTTATAACTTATAAAATCTGCTTTTTAAAAGCTGTTCCATTTCTGGAATATTGCTTTCCAGCAGTCTGCAGCATTAGCAAACTGAAACATTTCTGAAGGCCCATCTCATGATCGAAGTCTGAGCTCAGAGCCACCTGTCCTGTCTTGGACCTGAGTCTGCTTCCACACTGGGTAGAACAAGAAGTACTGGGCCCAAGCAAGGGAAATAAAACGAGGCCCCACTCCACGAGGATGTGGGGTCACAGCAGAGGGGACTCTCGCTAGCTCCAGCGGGGGCTTCTGGCTGACAGAGCTGTTTTCTCTGGGGTGGACTGTCCTAGGTGATGGCATGATCACTCAGGTATGGTAGGCCTCAAGGCAAGAGAGGTGGTTGACTGTAAGAACGTAAATATAAGAGCTAATACTATAAAACTCTCAAGAAAACACACGGTGATATCTTTAGGATCTTGTAGTGGGCCATGGATATTTAGATTGTATACCAAAAGCACGGGGAGCAAAAGAAAAAACAGATAAAATGGACTTCACCAAAATTAAATACTTTTGCGTATCTAAGGACATTATCACTAAAGTCAAAAGACCACCTACAGAATGGGAGAAAATATTTGGAAACCTTATCTGATAAGGGTTTCACAGTCACAATACATACAGAAACCCTATGTCGCAACAACAAAAAGACAAACAACCCAATCAGAACATGGGCCAAGGACCTGAACAGACAATCTCCAAAGAAGATATTCAGATGGTCAATAAGTATGTGAAAAGATACTCAACATCAACAGCCATTTAAGAAATACAATGCGATACCACTTCACCCCCTCTGGAATGGTCATTATCAAAAAATCTAAAAACAGAGAGTGTTGGGGAGAACATGGAGAAGCAGGAACCGCGTACATTGCTGGCGGGAGTGTAAAATGGTCAGCCGCCGTGGAATACAGTTTGGGGCTTCCTCAGAAAGTTAAACACTGAATTACTGTATGACCTGGGAATTTCACTCCTAGGAACACGTCCAAAAGAACCGAAAGCAGGGACTCCAGCAGATAATTGCACACCAGAGTTCACTGCAGCATTCATCACAATCTCCAAGAGGTGGGACCCAGCCGGGTGTCCACCCACGGGTGACGGATAAACACACAGTCCATCCGTACCACGGAATAGTGTTCCACAGAAAAAGAAGGGAAGTGCTGGTGCTGCTACAGCGCGGATGCTCCTGGAAGCCATCGCGGTGAGTGGAACAAGCCAGACACAGAAGGACAGATGCTGTGTGACTTCTCTTACATGAGATACCTAGAAGCAGCTAACTCACAGAGACAGGAAGCAGAACAGTGCCGGCCTGGGGTGGGGCAGGGGGAATAGGGGAATTACTACAAAATGAGTGCAAGTTCTGGTTTGGGATGATGGAACGAACAGTGATGAAGTGACACAGTATTGTTGACGTACTTCATGTCAAAGAATTGTTCACTTAAAATGGTTAAAATGATTTTTTACACTATGTATATTTTACTACAATTGAAAATAAACTAAACTTTTTTTTTTAAGTTCAAGAAAAAAAGAAGAACTTTTGAAGAACTCTACTGCTTAGCCAACTTTTTAAATAAACAAAAGTGTGTTGCCCGAAGAGAAGACAAGGCTAAGCGGGCTCTTCAGGACGCTTCTAAGGGCGCTGGCCCCTCAGAAGGACAGGTGCCCGGCAGCAGGGACTACGGGCCTCACTCCCAGCTGGAAGGACGGAGGCACGCTGCTTCCATGGAAGGCGCTCACCGCACTGTCCAACCTGGAGCACTGTCCACTGGGCTGGGAAAAAGGGCCTAATGTACAGCGGGAAGGGGACCAGAGCCGTGGCCAGGAGACGCCCCTGGTGGACAGTGGGGCCATCGGCCCACAGGCACTCGCTCTGTCTCCTCTGGTCTTGGAGGACGAGAGAAGGTGCTGGAAACGGGCACCCCGCTGTGATCTCCCCTCGCTGTGGCACACCTGCATGCCTCCTGGGGAAGCGTGCTTCCCTTTCCTTTCCTGGGTTGGCATCAGGGAACCCCAGGCCAGCAGGGAGAGGGCAGCAAGGTGGGACTCCTGCCCACTGGGCACCATACCCGTGGCCCTATTGGGGCCCAGTCGTGCTCACCTGGAGGTGCAGGCGGGAGCCCGTGCCTGCCATGGCGTCCAGCAGCACGCCCGCCTCCTGGCGGGTCCGGAACATGAGCCCCAGGTACCAGGGCACAGAGATGGTGACAGCCAGGTCGCTCCAGGACACGAGGCTCTCCCCGCCGAACCGCTGGGGGTGCAGCATGGCTGCGGACAAGACAAGCCCTCAGGCGCCGCCTGCAGCCAGCCGGACCCCGAGACCCTTTCTCAGCTACAGGGCAGGCGTGGGAAGAAAATCCTAGACCTTTTACACTGTGGGGCTGAAGGTCAGCTTCCCGGACTTCCACCTGTGTGTCTAGACTGAATCCACCAGCCCTGGGCTCTGCAAAGAACCCCCCCCCCAACCCCCACCAATACCCCCCCAACAACCCAGCCTGGGAAGTGAGGTGGGGGTCTGGGGGCTCCTGACCATGGCCAGGGGAGGGCCAGGGGTGCTTGGCCAGCATGCGCAGGCTCGTGATCCCTGGTCAGCAGACAGGTGGGCCCTGGTCAGCCTACCTGTCCCATCCCTCATCTGCCTGGTGGCGGCCAGGGCGGAGGGTGGGGAGGGGTGTCCCTGGATTAGAGCAGCATGTGCCTGCAGTGGGCAGCCCCGCACCCCCGGGCCCACCTGCTGTCAGCCAACGTCTGGGCTAGTTCCCCGCCCTGGGCACACGGACCCCTCCACTTCTGCTCCTGGTGAGAGGTGTGGAAATGGGGTGCCAGACCTCAGAGGCTTGGGATTCCCTGCCAGCCTGGGGCTCACAGAAGATTTGGGAGGGGACCAGGAAGGTGGCTCTGGGGGACAACTAGCCCCATCCAGGATACAAGGCTAGGGAAAAAGTCGGCGCAAGGCACAGGGCTCACCTTGTTCACAGGTCTTCCCGCCAAACCGCAGGGGGCACTTGCAGAGATACGTGTTCCACTTGCTGACACACGTGCCCCCGTTCTGGCATGAGACCCCGGCGCAGAAGTTCCTAAGGGAACTGCAGCCTGCAAATCAGAGCCAGGCGTGGTCTCAGCACACAAGCGCGAGCACCCAGGGTAGGCTGAAAATGGAGCCAGAGGAACAACAGGCCAGCGGCCCCAGGCCAGGGACAAGGCGGGCCTGGCTGGAGACCCTCTGGCCACAGTAAAACCATAAGCAGTGACAGGGCAGGAGAAAGGGTGCTCAGCCCAGGCCACTGGGTCTCAGTTATCGTGCCAGCAGGCCTGGTCATCTGGGGACACGCCAAAAGCCCTGGGGTTGTGTGTGTGGCCCGGCAGCGGCCCCAAACTGCAAGAGCCACACCGCAGAAAGCCCAGGCCCTGGGGTCTGCCCCCCCTGAGGGATCCACAGCTGGGCACCCCCGCAGCCGCCTCATACCTGCCCGGGTGCCATTGTTGGCGATGAAGCCGGCCATATCCAGGGGCCTGCCGTCGATGGAGAGGCTCCGCATACAGCCCACAAACTGCCTGTTGTGCACCGGGAAGTCTTCAGGCAGGTTGGGGACGCCCCCCAGGAGGAGGGGGCCTGTCAGGTCCAGGGACCTGGGAAGCAGAGCCACCCTGTGAGGTCAGTGGTGAGGGGCAGCCGACCCCCTGGCTAGACGCTGCTGCGACGTCACCTGGCCTTGGCTGTCGGGAGAGACCTAACCTGAACCTCGATGATGGAGTAGGGCTGGTACCAGGGAGGTGGGCAACGGTCACGGGAGACCCTAGAAGTGGGATCTGTTCCTGGGGCCAAGGTGGGCTCTTCCCACCACTCTGTGCCTTGGTTTCCCGCACTGTATCACATCCTGGCAAACCAGGTTACCCAGCCACAGCCCAGTACAGCGTGCTCTGTCCTCTCTTTGCCCGGGTGCAGTGACGGCACCTTCTACAGATGCTCTATGGGTGTGAAGACGTGACTTTGGAGGGCGGGGCCCAGCACAGCAGAACCCAGGCCCCGCCCTGGGCACCGGGACACAGCGGGCCTGCTTCCACCCTCCCTGCAGGTGGGTGAGGGTCAGGTAGACAGGGGTGTGGCTGGGTCCGGCCCAGAACCTCTGCTCAGGTTCTGGGGTGGGCGGCACAAAGAGAGAAATGCGCAAACGGCCAGAGCCTGAGTTGGGAGTTTATCCTCCTTCTGGAGTGGGAATGAGCCTAAGGAGCTGCCAGTGTCAGAGATGATGCAGCCGCTCCAGTTTGCAGCAGGAGGGTCGTTCACTGACCCAGCGCTGGCTGGAGGGACCAGCACTGGCTGGAGGGACCAGCAAGCCCACGGCGCTGGGGTCAGTGAGCCGGCCATCAAAACGCTGGGGCTGGCCTTGGCATGACACTGTAGGCACTTCTAAGGGGATTTATTCTAGAAGGTTCCACTGGGTCAGAGGGAAGCAGCCCAACCCAGGGGGTAGCTGGGGCCTCAGAGAGGTCTGGATGTGCACGCGGGTTTCTCCCTTGGGCAGCAGTGGCCGTGGGCCGGATGCGGCTCCCCTCCCCAGGACACTCACTTTTTGGAGCCACTCTGTGTCCCCTGGGCTGCACAGCTGTAGTTCCCGATGTAGCCCCCGAAGCGCACGGCCACGGCTGTGTCACAGTCATCCACGGTCACCACAGCCACCTTCTCCCCGGACGGGCCATGGGGCAGGCCCAGGTGGCCGATGTTGGGCTGTGGGCAGAGAAAGCGAAGGCAGGTTAGCGTGCCCTCACCCAGCCCTGGGGCCAGACGCGCCCACCGTGGTCCACCACCCCAGCCTGTGCCCCGGGAGGAGGACGCGGGGAAGGGTGAGGAGGCCCCCTGCCTCCGTGGAGCCCCTCTGTGAAACCAGCCAACCCCACCGACCGAGCCTTCTGCTCCTGCCCCCTGCCCCCATGTCCACTCACCCCACACTGGGACGCTGAGCCGGCCTCCTGCTCACCACAGGGTCTGCACTCCCAAGGCTCGGACAACAGGGTGTCCTTGCCTTGGCCCCACACCCCATATATGTACTGTCAGGCATCCCATGGCCTCTCAGGGCTGAACTCTTCCTCCCGCTACTGCTGACCCCCCATCAACCCCCCTACGAGCCCCCAGACCAAGCCCACTGTCCTCACGCGCTTCTCCCACCCCTCAGCCCTCTCTGTGGGTCTCGCACACACAGCTACACAGGCCTCACTGGGGCCTTGCCCCAGGCTGCTTACTCAGGGAATCTTTTGGAAGAAGTGCCCTTGGGAGGAACCTATCTGCTTCTGAGCAAGTGTGGATTCCAGAATCTTCTTGGAAAGACTGGGGTTTGCTGCCCAGGGGCTGGCTCTCTCTGCCCGGCAGCCCTGTCCCTGTCCTCAGGCACCCTGCAGGACATCTGCAGCTCCAGGCCCCACCCCTGGACAGCCTGCCGGGACGGCCCCGCTGACCCCTCCAGGGCCAGAAGCAGAGCTGACCCCCTGCACCTTTCTACTCTCTGCATAACACGCGGCAGGCAAGGCTCAAAACGAGGTGGGCAGCAGGAGGCCGGGATACCAGGGCCCCAGGCCAGGCCCCTGAATTGACCTCCCTCCCAGCAGGCCGCACAGTCAGCACCCAGTACATGCCAGCCCCTTCCTCCCCATTTGGAAGCTGTTCCCCGCCCCTCACCCTTAACAGCAATAGACTCGGCACCTCAAAGTGATGTCTGTGAGGTCAGCCTGGGCTTATAACACATCACCTTATGCATCTTTATGGTAACACGGGAAATAGGTAGTTGTGATAACAGAGACTTCAATCAAATCGTCCGTGATGGCTTTTAACAGGGAACGAACAACAGTTAAACCAGAGATCTTGGGTGTTTAACAGGAACCGAACACCCTCATTTATTCACAGGCACTGGGCTCGCAGAGAACGGAGCTGCGGGCCCCAGGGGCTCGGCCAGGTGGGCGGCTGAGATACATGACCATGAGGGGCCCCGTGCACCCAAGAGGCGCCCCGAGGGTTGTGCAGTGCACAGCCTGCCCAGCTGTGAGGTGTGGCGCAGCATCCTGCCCCCACGCCCAGTCGGTCGGCTGACCCTTCTAAGCCCATGGCAGCCCTCGCGTTCTCTGTCCACAAGATCAGGACTTACAGTGGCAAAACCCGGGGGGCTAGAAGGGGAACCTTACTCCAGCACAATGCGTGCAAGTCTCTGGCACAGTGTTTTCTCGAGGGGATTCTCCCAGCCTGCCCCCTGGGGCCCAGGGCACAGACAGTCGTTTGCCCATGTTCTCTAAAGGCAGGAGACCAGATTGCAAGGTCGGAATCTCGTCCGACCTTGATGGACTGGCTGAAGAGTCCATCTTCAGTGAAGCAACAGCTAGAGGGGTTTAGAGAAAACAAGTCTACCCTCTCACTGAGTAACACCAGCCTGCCCGGGAAAACACGTGGGACTGCCCTTTATGCAAAGCTTCAATATTATGTGCCATCTGGGGGAAGAATAAATACCCTCGAGCCATGCGAGCCCCCCCCCACTTGAATTATCTTTATAATTTATAATCACAATCTGGGGGATGGGTGTGAGGAAGTAGTAAACAGCACTTGCCCTTGGGAGGCTTTAAGGAGACTAGGCTGCTGCTTCCACGATGGGAGCTGGTACAGAGGCGCGTGCCCTCAGCGCTCAGAGCCGTGGGACCCAAGCAGAACCGGGGAGGAAAAGGCCGTTTAGGACAGCACTTTCCGGCACGAGGCGACCCTTGGCTGAGACCCTGGCATCTCGACAGGTTGGTGGGGACAGCCAAGGAGACATGAGGGGGCGTAGTCTACAGTGGCCATCAGCGCAGGTGCCCCTTGACCCTGAGTCAAGGGTGCTCGGCCGGAAGCGATGCCCCTTTGGCCACAGAAACAAGTGTTCAGGGGTTCAGAGAGGGACAACCCCACAGGCTGAGGGATCTGCAGTGATGGGTCAGTTTAGGAGGACGCACGACAGCCAAGGGCTGGTCCTGCCCGCAGGGTGGGGGTCAGGACACCCGGGGGCCACACCCTTTCTCGTGCTGTCCCCAGATAAGGAGC
>PVIY010059225.1:0-12146 GCA_004026745.1 Myrmecophaga tridactyla | reverse complement strand
CAGCACACAGCACATGTTCCGCACAAACGTAGCACACGCCACACACAAACACGCAGCACACGCTCCACACAAATACGCAGCACATGCAGCACATGATCCGCAGAAACATGCACTTCACACGCAGCACACAAAGCACATGATCTGCAGAAACACGCATTCCACACGCAGCACACAGCACACACGCTCCACACAGCACACATACAGCACACGTAGCATACACGCTGCATGCACACAGCATATGCACAGCACACATGCTCCACACGACACACATATAGCCCATGTAGCACATACAGTGCACACACACAGCATATGCACAGCATATACACTTCACACTACACATGCAGCATACATGCGGCATGCCTGCACACCCATGTGTTACTTCCTGGCAGCCACTTCCCCAAGGAGGGCTTTCCCAGTGGGGACGCCCATTCCATTCTACCTGTAGTCCCTGGATGTCAGGCACACGCGTCCCCCCAGGGCCACAGGTGGACGCTGACATGTCCTCTGCCCTCAGCACAGCAAGAGAGTGTGGCCAAGTGGAGCAGACGGGCTTTGTAGTACCTGGAGGGGCGGTGGGGAGCAGCTGCAAGGAAGGTGCTGGTGCCACCCAGGCAGGGGCAGCTTCCTGGAGCAGGCGCCCAAGAGGGAGCTGCAGCTAGCAGAGGGTGCCTGTGGGGGGTGGTCTTCATGGCGGGGGTGGAGGGGAGAGAATCCGGAGCCTGGGAAACTGTTCATCGAAGACGCTCACAGGCCCCTGTGAAATCGGGGGCTGGGAGCCCTGTGGCAGAGGGTTTGCTGCACTGTGGGCTTGCATGCTTGAGGGTCAGCTGGGGTGTCGGGGCGGGGGGGCACTTTCTGGAGGAGATGATGAGGTGTGGGATGCACAGGCAGAGCCCGGAGGCTGTCGGTGGGGCGGGCGGCTGGAGCAGGCCGTCGGCTGTGCAGCCTACAGCAGGGGCGGGGGTCGGCCCTCTCCCGGTGGGGAAGGCGAGGGGCTGGGCCACTCTGGCCACCTGGCCTGAGCTGCGCAGCGAGTGGACAGCAGGGTACCTCAGTGGACCTGGCTTCCTGACTTAGCTGCAGCTCACCTTCTAGGTCCTGCAACCCTTGTGTGCCAGATAAGGCACAAAACCCACCCAGCTTTTGGACAATAGAGAAAAACCGGTGGAGCGGCATGGGGGGAAGTGTTGTAGCATTGTATCATGTGTCACCGAATTGCCGCCCACTGTCCTGCCTCCACGCTCCCAGGCCCCGTCCCCACGCCCCAGACCCGGACCCCGCACCCCAGGCCCTTTCCCCACACTCTGAGGCAGAGGAGTGAAGGGGGTAGTGGGGGGAAGAGGGGACGGAGGGGAGAGCCGTGGGGAAGGCAGGTCCCCACCCCTGCCAGCTTGTCTGGCCGCTGACCTGCCCTTGCGCTGCCCCAGCCCCAAGGGCCTTAAGCCCCCGGTGAGCCCTGCTGTGTTCGGGGCCCTGCACAACTTCAAAGAGGACAAGCCCAAGCCCGTGCGGGACGAGTACGAGTACGTGTCAGACGACGGGGAGCTCAAGATCGACGAGTTTCCCATCAGGAGAAAGAAAAACGCGTCCAAAAGGGATTTGTCTTGTGAGTCGGGCCGGGCTCGGGCTGGGCATGGGCAGGGCTGTGCTGGCCGGGTCCCCCGCAGCCTCCCAGGCTGTCGGTAGAGGCTGCTCGCTCTTGCTTTCAGTTTTGTTGGATAAGAAGGAGCTCCTCCACGCGCCAGCCAAGAAGCCCAGGCTCGAGTCCGTGCTGTGTAAGGTGAGCCCCCCATTCCCTCCCAACTGCCCCGTCCTCCTGCGTGCCCCTGACTTTCCCGACAGGAAGAGCGCAGGGGCCGGGCCCTCGATGTGGGGTTGTCGGCCCCACGTGCCCACTCTTGTCCCAGGGACGCCGATGCTGGCCGGCATCCGGCTCAGGAGAGACCCCATGTCCTGCAGGTTGCAACCAGTGGCCGCCAAGGCACGGCCGGGTGTGCACACCTCCCTGTGTGCACACCTCCCGGTCCCACGGCCAGCAGCAGGGCAGGACCTGTGGGGGTGCTAGGAAGCCGGGTGGGCGCCAGGCTGTGTGACCACCAAGGCTGCCTCCAGCCAGGCTCTGGTGACTGTCCTAGAGAATGCCAGGGCAGAGCCTGAGCTCCTCGGCCCAAGGCCTCCACTCCCTGGAAGCCCCGGTGGGACTCACTTAGGCAGAGCCACTTTGCGCTGAAACAAACAGCATGTGAGGGGCGGCTTTGGCTATGGGAATCGACCGGCTCCCGGTTTGGAGATCAGGAGTGCCAAGCCGGGGCCTCAGCACGGTGCCCCTCTCCCAGGAGACCAGTGCCCAGCGCCAGCTGCAGCCCCCTTGCCCCTGCTTTTCTGTCCATGCCATGCACAGGCAACTGTCCTGGCATCTCTGGCTTCCACTCGGTCTCAGAGGCTCCTGCAGTCGGGGTCGTGCTGGGTTGGGTTCACTGCCGCGTAGCTGGGCACGCCGTGAGGACTTGTCCCCTCAGACCCGCGGCTGAGAGTCCCGAGCTCTCACGTCGGGACCCACACTCATTCCACACAGGCCGCCAGGGCGCTGCGGACACATCGCGCTGTTGCAGGCTGTTAGAGCAGAGTTCGGTCCACCGGGCCCTGGCGGCCTGGAGTCTCAGGGTTCTGGGGGTGTCCATCCCTCCCCGGGAGCCACACCAGCCTCTGCGCTGCCTGTTTTACACGTGGGGCTTCGAGTCAGGGCATCTCAGCACTGCCGCCCGTTGCGAGAACCCAACGTACCCATGAGGACACCTCAGCCTCCCGGGAGGGGCCTGGGGCCCCACAGCAAACCTCTCTTCGGCCCACCCCCCGCTGTCTGCGCCACCCCCGCAGGGCCCTTGTCCAGCCCACCTCCCGACTGAGAACCCAGCCCAGCAGGGGCTCTTGGAGCCGCAGCCACCAGGCCCTCGCCCTACCCCCTTCGTGGGCCCACTTTGTCTCTGACTCTTTGCTCTGCGTCCGCAGCCCAGCGACGACTCCTCCGACGAGGGGTCCCTGCACATCGACACGGATGCCAAGCCCTGCCGCAATGCCCGTGCCAAGAAGGAGAGTGGGAGCTCGGCGGCCGGCATCCTGGACCTGCTGCAGGCCAGCGAGGAGGTCGGCGCACTTGAGTACAACCCCAACAGGTGGGTCTGTGGCTGTCTGGGGGCCCACCGCAACCCCTCCCCAGCCCCACAGTCACTCACCAGGGCATCACCATGTGGGCAGATGCCACTCTGCAGCCCCTTCCCCACAGCACTGCATGCCAGTGCTGGGAGCATGGGCCGGGTGCAGTGGGGTTGATGGCTCAGCCCAGGGGTGAGGGGCTCCCCGTGTTGGGGCGAATGTGCAATGAACCTGGCACACGGGCGTCTGCTTGCCTCAGTTCCTCATGGCGTATGCGTGCGCGGGATTGCAGGGTCATCCGTGATTCTAGGTGTAATCTGGTGGGAAACTGCTCGTTTTCATGGTGGCTGCACTGTGCAGCTCTTTATTCAGGAGTTGGGGCTGGGGCAGAGTGACGTGTGGGCATTGCCCTCGGCACGGGTGTGTAAGCACCAGGTGGGGCTGGCCTCGTTCTGCGTCTTGTGGCGTCGGATGTGCCACCCCAGGGTGGTGGGGTGGGCAGGGCCTCTAAGGAGTGGGGACTGGATGTGAGAAGGGTCCCAGGAGGCCTCAGAGCCCAGCCTGGGTTGTGGGGGGCTGAGGGACTGCGGCTGGCAGTGTTGCCCCGTGGAGAGTGGCGGGGGCAGGGGTGCTGGGGTCCGAGCGGACCCTGGCAGAGGCAGCGCAAGTGGACAGGGAGGGGACGGAGCTGACTGTGGGCTGCTAAGCGCAGCCAGGAGGCATCTTTTGGGAAGGTGTTGCTGTCCTTGGAGTGAGCACAGGGTGCCTGAGAGCAGACACTGCCTGGGACACCAAGAGAAGGGTTCCGTGGGGTGGGGTGAGATTGGAGGTGCCGCCATGCCTGGGGCAGCACAGTGGGCAACCCTGGCTGGGAAGCGGCACCTGGCAGGTCATGGGGTCTCTGAGCCAGGAGGGCCTGTCATTTCCCACATGCCTTGGAAGGGATGTGGACTGTCCCCCCAGTGTGCTCCCCAGTTCTGTGCTGAGGGCATTTGGTGACAGTGGCATGTTTGGGTCTGATAAAGCTGCAGGGCTCTGAGCCTCTCAGGGTCCCCCATGCCAGCACTGACAGTGGCGCTGGGTCTGTGGGCAGGTTTCCACGTCTCACAACATTCGGGCGTTGGGGACCCGGCCAGACCGAACCTGGGAGTGAAGGCCTGCCGTTGCCATCCTGGTCCACCAGTGCCACCGTGACAGCTTGCATGCCAGGGTGGCTCAGCCATAGGGCTTGAGGCAGGAGGCTGGAAGTCCACCATGAAGGAGCCGGTGGGGTGTTCCCTGGGGTGTGGCACGCTGTGGGGGTGGCTGGCCTGCGGTCCACACCCCCTTCCTGTCTGTGTCATGTGCCATCTGTCCCCCCGTCTCTCCTACTCCCATGTCCGAGCCTGCTCTCTCGCAAGGACTCCAGCCCCGCAGAATTAAGGGTGCTGCCTGGTCCGTCTGGGCCACACGTGAGGCGCCAGCATCTTTGGAGGTCCTGCCTGCTGGCCTGGGGACAGTTCCTAATGGTGGCCCCCAGAGAGCCTTTTTACTCTGGCTCCAAGTCTGGGGTCTTGACAGCCCCAGTGGCTGTGGTGGCAAGACCCATATGCAAAACCCAACCAGTTATTGGTGTAATTACAATAATAGTGTTTCTTCAATTCTAACAGCATTATTTTATCAGTCCTAACAAAATGTCAGTAGGGAGAACAGTGTGTGAGGGGCGATTTACGGGACTCCATATTTTGTGCATGATTTTTCTGTAAACCCACAGCAGCTTTAATAAAACAACAAAACCCAGGCAGGCCAGCGTGCGGGGCAAGACGGCCTCCTGCCAGCCCAAGGAGGGCACAGCCTGCAGACCCCGGAAGCTCAGCACAGCCAGCAGGAGACTGACCCACACGCTATGATTTCAGCAGAGGTTGTGCTAATAAAGGCATGTGCCCAGCATTGGGGAGGTGATGTGATGTGTTCATGCAGCCACACATGGCGTGGTGTCCAGCTCTGCTGGTGCTGGAGGATGGCCCCTGGCCATGTGCAGTGGTTAGAATCCACAAGACTTGCCCTGAGCCAGTCAGGACCCTCTTGGAGTGTGGTTGCTGTTCATGCCTGCAGACCCTGGAATTCTGCATCTGAATGGGGCAGGGGGGACTCCAGGATGTGTGTCCGTCTGTCCCAGGCCTGTCCAGCCCCAGTTGCCTAATTAGAGAGAAGTGGATTAATCCCACTTGGGCTTTGCGTCGATGTAGTGCTGGGCTCGCTTCCCTCACGAAGGCCCTCGTTAGCCCCTCCGTAAAGCAGGTGTCCACCTCTGTTTAGGCAGTGGGGTCATCTTCCTGTCAAGCAGCAGTCTTCAGAGACCTTCACCTGTGCCGTAGGAGGGCAGGGGTCTCCTGCATCCCCCCGCCCCCACTCTCCCCTTGCCCTGGCCCCCGAGCACACTCAGGAGACAGGAGCCACCTGGGCAGGTGGCAGCTCCCTGTGGAGGTGGGAACGGGCTCAGGACGGAGGTCACCTGCCCAGGGTCGGGCAGCCAGGCCATGCAGGCGCAGGCCCAGGACACCTGTGTCCCAGCACAGGGCAGGCCGGCGGCAGGGAGGTGGGGACTGGCTGTGTCCTGAGTGTGGTCGCGCAGGTTGGGTGGCAAGGGCGGGAGACCAGGAGGGAGGGCTTCCTGGGGGAGGCACTGCTGCATTCGATGGGCAGGCAGATGGGGACGGTGGACAGGGAGAGGGCTTCCAGACGTGGCCGGCTCCAGGGGGCAGGGTTCATTCTGTGTCTGAGACCTTCCTGAGCAGGGAGAGAGAGGCTGCTCCTTGGGGAGGCTGTAGAGCACAATCCAGGCCAGGGTGGTCAGAGAGACCCTCAGGCCGGCTGTAGCTGCAGGTGCTTGGAAACTGACCAGTGCTAGGGCCCTGGCATCTCGGCTGAGCCGGGCTTTTCCTGGAGTGAGAGAGCTCCCTGTTCCTGGGGGAGGCGGGCCCCCACTGGGCCTGCCCGGGCCCTCTTCCCTTTTGCTGTCGGTGCCTGGCCTCCAGAAAGTCCAAAGGCTGCACCGAGAGCAGCTCAGCATGAACCCCAGTTCTCTGCATGGGGCGGGGCGAGCAGACCCAGGGCTTGATTGGAGGGAGCATTAGCTAAATTACGGTATTTTATTTCACAAATGGCAGTTTGGTGGGCAGTGCTATGTTCACAGGCAGCCGTAAGCTGCTTCCCCTGCACGGTGGCGGGATATGACTTGAGTTGCTGTGCTCTAGGTTCACGCAGAGGCCAGAAGGTTTTCAGCCCGGCACAAGTCGCTTTCGGGTCTGTTTACGGAAGCTCCTCTGTGCAGCCAGGCAGACCGGAGAACCTGGGCCCTTAGACCCACGGAAGGGCCTTGTCCCAGGGCCACGTGGGGGCCCGTTGGAGGGGCTGTTTTACAACCTGAGCGATGTGCGCGTCTGCGAGCCTCGACGTGGATACGGGGAAGGGGCGCTGAGAAGGGGGAGCGGCTGGGGGAAGCCAAGGGGGGAGGAGGCGGGCCACGCTGCGCCCCAGCTTTCACAGCCCTCACGCCGCTTTCCCCTTTGGCGATCCTGCCGCGGCCGCAACCGGGACCAGGACCCAGACCGTGGGGCTGCGCTGCGCCACCAGTGGGGCCGCCCGCTCCGCCGCGCCACGCGCCCTCGCACCTGCGTCCACACGCCTGCACCCCTGGCCTGGTGAGCCCTAGCACCCGTTCTGACGCGCCTGTGCCCTGGGTCCCCTGCGCCCTCGCACCTCCACTGCCGAGGCGCTGCACCCCTGGCCCGCTGTGCCCTCGCACCCGTGCCCACGCATCTACTCCTCCGTCCCCTGCACCCTCACACTTATGCCCCTGGCCTGCTGTGCCACCTCTCCCTACACAGGAGTTCCTTCTCAGCCCCTCCCCCCGAGGGTCGGGATTTGATGGTCCATTATGCACTGTTTGGGGTGTTCACGGTTTAGGGGAGGGGGAGCAGCTGAAGAAAACGGAGGAAAATGTGTTTCTTGTGGATGTTTCAGTGTTTGTCGCCTGGGGTGGGGAGGGGGTGGGGGCAGAAGGCGAGTGTTTGGTGTGCTCACTGGGGGATGGTGCCCAGCTCCACACTCAGGCCGCGGCCCTGCAGTGCAGGCTGGTGGATCTGCTGAATTGGGACAGGTTGGCAGCAGGGAGGGGGCCTCACCTGGCTATGTATAATTACATGGTGCCACCCAGGTAGTACGTGAGACCCCTGGCCGTGGGTGGGACCCTGGGGGTCTCCTGCTTTTCATCCACTGGCTGGGAGCGCTGCTGAGGAGACCCCAGCCCATCTTCCAGCATCCCTGTGTTTTTACCTGGACCCATGCTGGAACTAGACTCCCTGCACCCCCACCTCGCCCAGGAATTTCTGCTTCTGCTCTGCCTGGGCCCTGGTGGCTGCTGGGGGCGAGGCCTCAGGAGGGCGAGAGCAGGGCCAGGAGGCCCTAAAGAGCTGGCGTGGGGTGGGGTGTCCCAGCTGCCGTGGGGCGCTCGGCCGAAGGGCTGCAGGGCAGTCTTTGCCTTCCCAGGCTGGCAAGTTGGTGGGCTGTGCAGGGGTGGGGTGGGGTATGTGCCCTGCCCAAAGAACTTATAACATGACAGCAGCAGCAAGGACAGAATCAGTGGCTGCTCGAATGCCGGGGAGCCTTCTGCAGCAGGAGCCCTACTGTCCGGGGCTCAGTGCTGGGCAGGGCTCCCAGGGACGCTGGCAGAGAGGACTCAGGCAGCTTCACGGCAGTCCTTTCCTGAGGAGCTTTCCCAACCAGTAACCCTCCCCAACACTGACATTGTTTGCTGGCTGTGGAACCCTGATGTCCAGTTCCATCGTAACCCACAGATGTCCTGCCTGTCATCTGCGCTTGTCACACCACAGGGACAAGCAGTCTCCAGGAGGCTGCCTAGGACAGCCATGGTCCACTCTCTTTCCAAGCTAGGCTGGACCCTCGGAGAGCCCATGGTCATGTCCCTTACAAGGTGCCTTCTGCTCAACCTGGAGCCACCTGGGGACACCCCTCTAATCTGGGGTAGCGCTCAGCACTCCTCTGCCCCACCCCTGTCCCAGGAGAACCCCCAAGAGGAGTGGCCCTCTGGCCTCAGCCTTGGGGAGTCTTGTTTCTGAACTAGTGGTTTGTGTGACCTCAGGCATGGACCCCCAGATTGGGTCCTGGGCTGTGGGGAAAGCCAGGTGGAACCTGAACCCTGCACCTGCGGAACGGGGAAGGCAGTGCCCATGCCCTGGCCTGGCTTTCCCACCGTGACCCCCCTGGCTTTCCTTCATGTCTTCTGCAGTGTGCTCAGCCTTCACTGTCCTGAACGTTCCTTCCATCCAATTCAGAGCAAAGTGGGATATAAATACACGAACTTATATAAATACATGGAAGCCAGACCATACCCCCGGCAGAGTGGTGGAGCTTGGGGCAGGTGCAGCGTAGGGCAGGTCTAGAGACGGGCTGGTGGCAGCGGGAACAGAGAAGGTTCCCTGCAGGGGTGTGCCCTCAGATTCTGGGGATCCCTCCTCAGCAGCTCCGTGCAGGTGTGGCCCTCAGGTTGTGGGGTTCCCCCTGCAGCAGCTCCATGCAGGGGTGTGGCCCTCAGATTCCAGGGTTCCTCCTGCAGGAGTATGGCCCTCAGATTCCGGGGTTCCCCCCACAGCTGCTTCCTGCAGGGGTGTGGCCCTCAGATTCTGGGGTTCTCCCTGCAGGGGTGTGGCCCTCAGATTACGGGGTTCCCCCTACAGGTGTGTGGCACTCAGATTACGGGGTTTCCACCGTACCGGCTCTGGTTCCAGGTAGGTGGAGAGCCAGGACGCTGAGTTCCCAGCAAGCAAACCCCCCCCCCCAGTGAGCTGTTCAGCTGCTGCCTCCTACCACACAGGGGCTGCATGAACACATCCGTATTCAATCCTTCATTCATTCACGGTTCACCGAATGCTGGCTGTGCTGGGGGCCTGAGCCAGGTGTGACCCCGCTGCCCCACAGGAATTCCCCTTCTCGGGGAGGAAGACATGGGATCTGTGTCTGGGCAAGGTGGGTGGAGGCCAGGATGTGTGAGCCTCTGGGGGGCCAGGTGGGGGCTTGTCCTGGTGGCCTGGCATTTGCCCCTGATCCTGAGCAGTCTTTCCATTACTTAGATCTTCTCTAATGTCTTTCAGTAGTGAATTGTCGTGTGCCATGTTCAAGCCCTTTACATCCTTGGTTAAATTTCTTCCTAGGTATTTGGTTTGCTTAGTTGCTATTGTAGATGAAATTCCTGTCTTGATTTCCTTACACATTGTTCCTGGCACCACTGGTATTTTGTGGAATTCATTTATTTGCTCTAGGAGCTTTCCTGTAGGTGCTAAAGGATTTCTTGGATGTGAATCTGCCCACTTGCCCAAACACATCACCTCTCTGGCCCCTCTTGGGGCTGGCAGTCCTGGGGGTCCCATCCGAGCGGCGTCCTCTCTGTCCTCCCGGCGACCCTGCCCTCCCTACAGCTCTGCCCTCCTGTGCCTGAGCTGCCTCTTTATAGAAAGACCCTTCTCTGCCAGCAGGCTCACTGTCTCCAGAGTCCTGTTGCCAGTGGGCTCATACCCACAGCGTGGGGTTAGGATTGAGAACGTGCTTTGTCCTGGGGCTGCAAGCTTCAGCTACTTTTGGGAGCACGGGGGTGGGCAGGTGAAGGGGGAAGGATGGAGGCAGAGGATAAGGACGGCGCGAGGGCGGGTGTGGCGGGGATGGCACGAGCTGCAGCGACAGCTGGGTTGGAGACCCCCTGGGCAGCCTGCATGGTTTCCCTCTGCCCCAGGAGCCGGCGCACGTGGGGCTTTTCTATGCTCACGGCAGACTGTCCACTAGGTGAGGCCCCTGGGGCTCAGGACGCGGCTGGACGTGGATGTCATGTCACAGGGTCTGTGACGTGCAGAGGAGCCAGTGGAGCTGTCCTGTCCTGGGCTGGGTGGGGCTTTGGGTCTCAGGGCCGATATTAGTCTGTTTTCTTCAGAAAAACAGAACTGACAGTGTGTGCACGTGTGTGCATGTGCGTGTGTAAATGTTAAGACACTTACTGTAGGAATTGGCTCATGCGACCATGGAGATTAGCAAGTCTGAATCCCACAGGGCAGGCCACAAGTCAGAAGCTCTGATGAAGGTGAGGTTGAATTCCCCAGGTGAAAGTGGCTGCTTGAAGTAGAGCTAGAAATTTCTCTTTCTGCCTTCTGAGTACCTCAGGTCTTGCTTTAAAAGGCCTCCAACTGATTGGATGAAGAGGTGCCTATCATTCCTGAGGGCAATCTCCTTTGTTAATTGTAGATGTAGTTCAACGAGCTGTAGAAGCAAAACCATCTATGAAATGCCTTTACAATAACAGTCAAACCAGTGCTTGTTTGACCAAACCACTGGGCCCATTACCTGGCCACGTTGACCCGTAAAATTAGCCACTCTGGGGCTGCAGGGGGTCAGGACCGGAGCAGGCAGCCGGCTACCCTGGGCCGCCTACTGGGTGTCACATCTGGGTGGGGAAATGCTGTGATGCGGTGTGTGATGACAGCAGGGCTCCCGGTCCTGGCTGCAGGTGGACAGCTCCATCATCGGGGGAGACCCGCTGGAGAGGCTCTGGGGCCTGGGCATGGCATGTTTTAAAGGTTGCCCAGGTGGCACTGTGTACAGCAGGATTGAGCCATCCTGGCTGCGGGGCGGGCGTGGGCGGGAGCAGGGACGGGAGGGCGGTGCACAGGGGCCTGTGCTGGAGTGAGGACAGGTGAGGAGCAGGGGTGCGGGCGTGTGGGTGGTGCCGTGTGCGTGTGCATGTGTGCGCGCGCATGTGTGTGCATGCGCATGTGTGCGTGCGCATGTGTGTGTGCGCGTGCGCATGTGCGTGCGTGCACGTGTGCGTGTGCGTGTGCGTGCGTGTGCATGTGTGCGCGTGCGCACGTGTGTGCACACACGGGGAACCGGCTAGTTCACCAGGTGCTCTGGGAGCAGCAGGCAGTGCACCTGGCTGGCTCTAAGGTAAGGGAAAGAGGTGTCGGGGTCTGGGTCTGGGTACGGGGAGCGGCCGAGCTTAGGGTCTCTGTGCGGGCAGAGGAGACCAGGGCTGAACAGAGGTGGGTCTGGGGAGAAGGTACAGGGCTCGCTGTGGCCAGTGTGTGCCGGGGGAGGGGGTCATGGCACCACCATCTCAGGGGAATCTGGCCTGAGGGAGTCCGTGAAGGAGTGGCCACAGGCTGGGGTAGGGTGGGGGCGGAGGGCACAGGGCAGGTGAAGTTGGCTGGTTGGTCTGAGATGGGACGCGGGCACGCGGTCATGTGTGGAGAGGAAGGAGCCGGCCTGCGAGGACATGCCCTTCCTCCCCTCGGCCACCCTCCTCCTCCTTGCCCACCCCTCCCCATTGCAGAGCAGGGAGGTGGCCTGGCCACCCCCAGGGGCGCGCCGGCCACCCTTGGCTGCCACCCCGGGCCGCGGGCTGAGGGCCTTGTCTCTTGTGCCCCCAGCCAGCCCCCAGCCTCCCCCAGCACGCAGGAAGCTATTCAGGGAATGCTGTCCATGGCCAACCTGCAGGCCTCCGACTCCTGCCTGCAGACGGCGTGGGGCCCCGGCCAGGCCCGCGGCCACGCCCAGGCCGCCCACGGCGCCCGGAGGAATGGGGGCGGCAGCAGGGGTGCGGGGAAGCGGCTGCTGAAGCGGGCAGCCAGGAGCAGCATGGCCCTGGACAGCTGCGAGGAGGAGCAGGACCACCTGGACGCCTGCTTCAAGGACTCGGACTACGGTGAGTGCCCGGCCTTGGGGTTGGGGCCTCTCAGAGCGAGTCAGGGCCTGCTGTCAGGGATCTGGGGAGCAGGGCCCCTTTCTCTTTGGAGAGAGAGAACCCCTAAGCCACCCAGCCTCAGGGGCTTTAGAAACAGTTCATCTCCCCCAAAGAAGCCCTGTCCACTAGCGCAGTCAGTTCCCCTGCCCCCTTCTCAGTCTCCGCTGGCCACTCGTCTGCCCTCCATCTCTGTGGATGTACCTCTTCC
>PVIY010059224.1:0-12135 GCA_004026745.1 Myrmecophaga tridactyla | reverse complement strand
CATCATGATCATTTCCCAGAACATTAGCATCAATTCAGAAAAAGAAATAAAAAGACAACAGAAAAATATAACAAACAAAAAAAATTTTACATGCCATACCCCTTACTGATCCCTTTCATTGATCACTAGCACTGAACACTAGTTTGAAATGCTAGTGTGCCATGTCTTATGGAAGGAGAGATAGGCTTCAGATTGAGTTCAGCCATATGGACATTTGAGTCTATCGATTAAGGCTATGTCATGAGACCCAGGTTTATACCTGGGATACTTGAAGCCCAATGAGTTTCCACTATTGATAAAATACATCTCTATTCTAGAAAGAGGATGTATTCTGACTCTAAATTGAAGGAACTAGAAGCTTGCATTTTAGACCTTCCTAGACCTCTTCCTATGCATCTCTTCTTTTGGAGTCTATACTTGTATCTTTTTACTATAATAAAACAACAGTCATATTTATAGCACTTACAGTGAGTTCTGGGAGTCATTCTAGTGAATTACTGAGCCTGGGGGGAACCCCAAATTTATCAACAGTTGGTCAGAAGTGCAGATGACCAGGGCCCTGGAGCTTACAGGGGGTGCCTACAGGGCAATTCTTTAGAGGATTGCTTTTAACCTGTCAAGTCTGGCCTAACTCTGGGTAGTTTGGGTTGGAATTGAGTTGAATTGAGTTGTGGCTTCTTTGTAGTTGCTAATTGAACACTGGATATCCTGTATAGAATGTATTTAATATTGCACCAATAAGTGTTTTAGTTCTAGGTTTTTCATTAATATTCTTCATTACATTGATGAAATTCCATCGTTTTACTGTTTTGCAAACTATTTTTAAAACTAATGAATTGGTATTGAATTTTTCCAAATGAATTCATATTCAGATGATCATGTGGTGTATCTTCAATATTTTGTTCATATGGTGAATTACATTGATTAGATTTTAAATTGTGAACCGATTTTGGTGCATTATACTCTTTATATGTTTTGGATTTTATTTTCCAATACTTCACTAAGGATGTTTGTATTCATGACCATAAAGGATATTGGACAGTACTGTATCTTCCTGTCAGACTCAGACCAGTGCCATCATTCTGGATTGATATTGATAAAAAGTTCAATTTCTTTAATAAATGTATAACTGTTCAAATACTTTGTAATATTGTATTTACAACAGTTTTTGCCAATTTCATCTAGTTATTCAATTTATTATTATAAATTTGTTTACAATATTTTCTTGTCATTTTGTTGCCAAAAACTGTAAGTTCAGTGCCTGTGGCACACTCAAATCAATGTAGTGACATCAGTGCTTCAGAGAGAGAAAGTTTTATTTCATGCCACCAAGAAAGGAAATATGGATAAGAAAAATCTCAAATCTGTCTCCCTAGGTATAAAGAGTTTAGGGGTTTATGGATTCAAATGAGGGACACCATCATTTTATCATTTAGTTTACTTTTGCAGAGCTTAGAGACGATAAAGATAAGAAGTTTAAATATGAGGACACTAAGAGCATGTAAGAAAAGTACAGATACAGCTGATTCCAGAAGAAAGCCAGCCAAACAAATCAAAGAAACTGAAGGTGAGTGGGGGCAGATCTACAGCCTTAATTGGATCTTTCATATGAATTAAAAGTGTTGTAATGCAGGTAGATTCATTAGATAGGAAGGCACAGCACTCAGTTTTTATTTTAGCTCAGGTTCCTCCTTGTGAAGCAGTGAAATGTATAAGGCCATTCAGTTTAGGAAGACTGCCTTGCACATGAGGGTAACTTCAGTATTTAATAGAGTTATACTATTGAGACTTTCATTTAGGGCCTGTTCAGTAAACTTATTAAGAGTTTCAATTCATTTTATAACACCTTCTATGCCATTGATAAAATGAACAGGGCAGCGAGATGGTCATACCTGTGAAATATTGATCACGTCCACCTAGTTTTTAGTAAGGGTAAATCTGCAGCAAGGGAGAAAACAGTATGAAGGTTCCTGTAAATTTAAAGTACAATGCTCTAGTGATCCTGGAGGTAACCAAGGCCACAGGTTAATAACACACACCCACTGAGTTCCATTTGAAGCTACCCTGTAACTATCAGGTCTTCTAGACCAATCACTTCCAAACCAATCTCTTTCTTTTAGTAAGATGGTCTCATGGCATTGTTTAGGCGATATTCAACTCACCTTTCTGGTTGAGAATGGACCATTTTGGATAGAATATTTCTTTTGCTCTCAGAAAAGAAGAACATTCTGATTCAAATGCCCATATCCAGGAGGTAACCATTATGTGCCATTCCAAACTTGAAAATGCCCTTCCTTTTCCCTGATAGTTAAATTAGTTCATTTAAATAATTGATCTCCTTGCTTGGTAACAGCCTGCTTGATTGTCTCATAGGAGAACCTGATTCTATGTCCTGGAGCATTTATATTTACAGAACAGTCTGCTTAGGTCAGTGTTTGTTATATGACTCAAGCTAAGTGATAATAGCTGTTCCTGTTCTTCTTTAATCAAGGCTTAGTTCCCTGGATGGGTGAGACCCACAGGGTAAGCAGGTAGAGCTGGATAGTGGGAGCTGACCACAGACCCCTTAGTTTGACCAGTTTAAGGAGGTTGCATAAGAGTGTACCTTTGGAGGAAAACATTACTTTCTTGCACCTGACTATAACTAAGACAGTTACAAAACATTATAAAACATAAGAGAAATTTCATGGTGACAGGGGATTACTCTATATATCTTGCAATATAGTACATGAATCTATCCATCTGACGAAAGGCATAAAGTTAATAAGGCATAGTATATTATTATAACAATTTCAGCACTTGAAAGGAAGAAAGCATATGGCCAAGCTTTACAGAAAGTGTTGGTTATTCCCTGCCTGTTTTCCAGAAGATGAATTTCAGGTTCTCTAGTGGTTCACAGATGTACTTTGTTGCCAGAGACTCTTTGAATTCCTTGTCTTCCTTGTATATGTGCTGGAGAGTATTACTGGTTGTTACTTACAAAAAGATCTTATGAAGAGTGGCAGTGGTGTACTTGAATCTCCAAACTTCTTTCTCCATAAAGCTGTTTCCATCAGTAAACATTTCCAAGTCTGGTCCCTGCAGAGATTGATCAGTGAGGTCCAGGTAACTGGAATAAACTTCATCAATTACTCGAATACAATCATTCAAGGGCTGTCCTTCTCCACTCAGAAGTAAAAATGACTGGATTTATGCAAGAAGGAATCTCTAACTTTATTTTTGGTTTATACACTAGGACTGCTTGGTATTTCCCCTGTCATCTGTTAGTAAGCCAATAGCCCCTTGTTTGTTCTAACAAAGATGGGACACAATGTGGAGCGTGAACAGTAGCAGCTTGTCCTAAAGCAAACTTCTCTGTTTCCTTAAGGACATCGCTAGTAGCTGCTACTGCTCTTAGGAAAATGGGCCAACTTTAGGTAGTATTGTCTAATTGTTTTGAATAAAAAGCTAGTGGTCATTCTTTTGTAACTTGATTTTGGGTAAGAACCCCAAATCTGATACCTTATTTTTCATGAACAAAGTTCAAAGGGTTCCCTTGGTTCAGGGTATCCTAAGGGTGGGCTGTCATAAGTTTTTCCCTAAGATTCTGAAACACATTTCTCTATTCAGTAGTCCAACTTAACAGCTCCTGTTCTGGACATTGCAATGCATTGTATAGTTGCTTTGCTATAAATCTAAATTCTGCAGTATTCTGTCATTCCTAGAAACCCTCAAAACTGCTGTTTAGTTATTGGATTTGCTACTCTGGCTATACCTTCCCTTCTATCAGTTAGTAGGCTTCTCTGGCCTTTTGATAATTTAAAACAGATATTTTATAGAAGACTGAGCAATTTGAGCCTTCTTCTTAGAGATTTTATATATTATGTGATTAGAAAACTTAAGGTTCTAATTGAGTTTTTCTCAAAATCCTCCTTTGAAGTGCTAGCTATGAGTATATTATCTATATATTATAATGGAACCCTCTCTTGCAGAGAGAGTCCTCTTAATCTCTGGCTAAAATCTCTCAAAATATCAAGGGGGAATTTTTAAAACCTTGTGGAAGTACAATCCAGCAATATTGTTATTCTATGTTGGCCTCAGGATCTTACTATTCAAAAGCAAAGAAGTGGTTGTGATTTGGCTAAGGAGCACACAATAAAGATAATCTTTTAGGTTTACAACTGTATCTTACTATTCAAAAGCCAAGAAGTGGTTGCGATTTGGTTAAGGAGCACACAATAAAGATAATCTTTTAGGTTTACAACTGTAAAACAACAAAAGTCTCAAAACAGAGTAGTGAATGAGGTACATGGATTTGGAACTAATAGGAGAATATTTTACACTATATGATTAACAGCTCAGAGGTCTTGCACAAACCTATGTTCTATTAGGGTGCCAAGTTTTTGCACAGGTAGTATCGGAAAGCTGTAAGGAGATTGATGTGGAATTATTAATTTGCATTTCAGGGAGGCCTAGAGTAATGGCCTTAACCCCTCTCTAACTTCCAGTTTGAGGGACTATTGTTTTATTCTCCATCCATAACTGGTTCTGGGAGCTTTATTGTGACTGGCTGGGCTGTCTTTCCTTTTCCCAGATGCCCTGTTGCCTATACTGCACAATTGATGGCCTGAAAATATCTCATTTGGAATGAGGACAGGCTCCTCAGTTTGTTCTGTAAATATTATCACTACTTGGAGGTTACAAGCCTGTCTGGGAGGCACCTCAATAGATAAGCAGTCTGTAGAAAAAGTTATTTGAGCATTTAGATGTTTAACAAGTCTCTTCCCAATAAGAGGCAGGGAATTCCGGCACATACAGAAAGTTATGCTTTCTTTTCCAATTTGGCAATCTAATGGCCTTAAGAATTATCAGTGAGCCCTTTTACCAGAATCCAGTTACTGCGATTCTATGATGAGAAAGTGTGTTAGGATTTTCATTTGGTACTGAATAAGTGGCTCCAGTATCAACAAGAAAGTCAATTAGTTGTTTGCCCAACTGTGAGGTTACCTGAGCTCTTGGCAGGAGATGGATAGGAGCAAATTTTTGTTCAGAAGAGCTCCCTGGCCCCATAATTCCAAATCTCTGTCTGTTGCTTCTCAATGGGGCATTTGGAATTTCGGTCACCCCTTTCCTTCAAATGCTGACCCCAGGGGTGGTTGGGCCAATCCTTTTATCAGTGCCATTTTTTTTTTTGCAATATGCATGCTGATTTTTCCCAATTCTTTAGGGGCCCTGTAGTCTTACCATCTCATAATTTCTTCTTTCCTTTCCTCGAGGCATGACTGTTCTGATGAGTGCAGCTTGCCTCTTCAGTATTGATCCTTTTAAGCCTGGTTCTTGTTGTTGTAAACCTTAAAGGTAATTTCTACCAACCAAGATGTGTGAAGTTTGAGGCCATCATCTAGCTTCTGAAGTCTGCTAGATATAAGGGAGTTCTAGCCTATAAATACATTTATAATCCTGATGCTTGGGGGTTTTCAGGTTCTATATCTATGCATTGTCTATAAGCATAGAAAATCCTTTCAAGTAAAGAAAAGGGGCTTTCTTTTGCATTCTGCATATTTCATGAACCTTTTGTAGATTCCTGGGTTTGGAGCACTAGTCCTCAAGACTAGAATGATACACTCCTTTTTTTGGGGGAGGGGGGATGTTGAGATATATTTACACACTATACATTCATCCAAAGTATGGCTCACACTAACATCACATATTTGTACATTCATCAACATGTTCAATTCTGGAGCATTTTCATTATTCCAGAAAAAGAAAACCCTAAACTTCCCATACACCCCTCCTACTCCTCATTACTGATCCCTAGCATTAACAAATGGTACCATTTGTAACAAATGGTAATTTGCTAATGTTGATGAAAACTATTAAAATATCTGTTTACTGAGTCCATAGTTTGCAATAAGTATATTTTTTCACAAATACTCTTCTATTAATAACTCCTTGTAATAGTGTCATACATCTGCTATAGTTCATGAAATAACTTTTTTTTATTTGTACAGTTAATCACAGTCATTGTCCACCACAAGATTCACTGTATTATGCATTCCCATGTTTTCACCTCCAACTTTCCTTCTGGGGGCATACATGACTCTAAACTTCCCCTTTCCACCATATTCACACATCATTCAGTGCTGTTAATTATTCTCACAATAACATTCTACCATTTCTTCTGTTCATTTCTAAGCACGTAAGTTCGAACTAGTTACACATTCTGCACATATTAAGCCACTGCTTCTCATTATTTTAGCCTTACTCTATATCCTGGTAACCTATACTCTAGATTTTATGTCTGAGTTCACATATTATAATTAGTGCATATTGGTGAGATAATATATATTTGTCCTTTTGTGCCTGACTTATTTCACTTAACATAATGTCCTTAAGGTTTTATCCATGTTATTGCATGCTTCAGAACTTCATTCATTCTAACTGCTGAATAATATTCCATTATATGTCTATAACACATTTTATTTATCCATTCATCTGTTGATGGACACTTGGGTGGTTTCCATCTTTTGGCAGTTGTGAATAATGCTGCTATGAGCATCAGTGTGAAAAGTCTGTTCACACTGTTGCTTTCAGGTATTCTGGGTATATACCAAGCAGGGGATTGCTAGATCATAAGGCAACTCTACATTTAGCTTTCTGAGAAATTATTGAACTATCCTCCAGAGTAGCTGTACCATTTTACATTCCTAACCTCAATAAATAGGTGAACGCACTCCACATCCAATCCAACACTTGTAGTTTTCTGTTAATTTAATAGTGGCCATTCTAATAAGAGTGAATGATATATCATTGTTGTTTTGATTTTCATTTTCCTAATAGCTAGTGAAGATGAGCATCTTTCCATGTGCTTTTCAACCATTTGTAATTCTGTTTTGGAAAAATGTCTATTCATATCTTTTGCTCATTTTTTAAGTCAGTTGTTTGTCTTTTTTTTTTGTTGAGTTATAGGTTTTTTTTATATTTGGATATCAAACACTTATTAAATATGTGCATTCCAAATATTTTCTTCCTTTGAGTCTGCTGCATGTAACCCCTTTGACAAGCCCTTTGAAGGACAGAAGTATTCAATTTTGAGGCAATCCCATTTAACTATTTTTTCTTTCTTTTCCTGAGCTTTGGGTGTATGGTATAAGAAATGACTGCCTATCAGTAGATCATGGAGATGTTTCTCATCATCTTCTTCTATGAGTTTTATGGCACTGTTTGTTCTATTTAGGCCTTTGAACAATTCTGAGTTAATTTTTGAAGATGGTCTGAGACAGGGACCCACTTCCTTTTTTTTTGGATATGTATATTCAGTTTTTCCAATACTATTTTTAAAGAGACTGTTAGTTCCCAATTAAGTGGATTTGGGACCTTTGTCAAATATTAATTGACAACAGATCTGAGAGTCTATTTCTGAACTCTCAGTTCAATTTCATTGATCAATTCATCTGTCTTTATGCCATTACCACATTGTTTTTACCACTGTGTCTTTATAATATGCTTTAAAATCAGGAAGCATGAGCCCTCCCACTACATTCTTCTTTTTCAAGATGTTTTTCTATTTAAGGGTCCTTGTCCTTCCAAGTAAATTTGATAATTTTATGCAAATAGGCTGTTGGAATTTTTATTTATTTTACATTGAAACTGTAGATCAATTTGGGTAGAACTGACATCTTAATGACATAAAGACTCCCAATCCATGAACATGGAATGTCTTTCCATTTATTAAGGTCTTCTTTTATTTCTTTTAGCAACATTTTTAGCTTTCTGCATACAAGTCTTTGAAACGTTGCTTAAGTATATGCCTAAGTATTTGATTCTTTTAGCTGCCATTGTACATGGAATTATTTTCTTGAATACTTTCTTATATAGCTTATTACTAGTGTATAGAAACATGATTGAGTTTTTGCATGTTAATCTTGGATCCCACCACTTTGCTGACTTATTAGCTCAAGTAGCTTTGTTGTGTTTTTTTTTTTTTTTTCTCTCAGGATTTTCTAAATATAAGATCATTTTCTTTTCTTCTTCCTTTCCTATTTGGGTGCCTCATATATTTTCTTGCATAATTTCTCTAGGTAGATCTTCTAGCACAATGTGGAATAGTAGTGTTGACAATAGACACCCTTATCTTTTTCCTGATCTTAGAGGGAAAGCGTTCAGTCTCTTACAGTAGAGTATAATGTGAGCTGTATGTTTTTCACATGTGCCCTTCCTTTATCATATAGAAAAAGGTCCCTTTGATTCCTACTTTTCGAAATGTTTTTATCATGAATGGATGCTGAATTTTGTTCTGTCTTTTCAGTGTCAACTAAGATGATTATGTGATTTTCTCTTTTAATTTGTTAATGTGTTGTATTTTATTAATTGATTTTCTTGTGTTGAACTGCCCTTGCACACCTGGAATAAAAGTGACTGGGTCATGATATATAACTCCTTTATTGAGCTGTTGGATTTCATTTGCAAGTATTTTGAGTATTTTTGCATCTATATTCATTAAAGAGATGGGTCTGCAGTTTTCAATTCTCATAGGCTTTGGTATTAGGGTGATGTTAGTTTCATAGAATAAGGTAGTGTTCCCTCTTCTTCAATGTTTTTAAAGGAATTGTTAACTTTTCTTGGAATGCTTAGTATAACTTGCCTGTGAAGCTATCTAGTCTTCGGCTATTTTTTGATGGGAAGATTTTTTTGCCTACTTATTCAATTTCTTAAATTGTGATTGATTTATTGGGGTCTTTTATTTCTTCTCTAATCAATGTAGGTTGTTCATGTGTTTTTAGGTAGTTGTATATTTCATCTAAGTTGTGTAGTCTGTTGGCATGCAGTTGTTCATAATAACCTCTTAAGATCTTTTTGTTTCTTTGCAGCCTATGGTAATGTCTCATTTCTGATTTTATTTGTATCATTTCCACAAGGTCTAGCAAGGATTTTCCTATTTTATTGATTTTGTCAAAGAACAAAGTTCTAGGTTTATTGACTCTCCCCGTTGTCTTGCATGTTCTCCATTTCATTTATTTCCACTCTAATGTTTGCTATTTCTTTCCTTCTGCCTGTTTGGGATAAGTTTGCTGTTCTTTCTCTAATTTCTCCAATTATTCAGCTAAGTCATTGATTTTAGCTCCTTCTTCTTTCTTAATACTGGAATTTAGGGCTATAAATTTCTGACTCAGCACTGCCCTTGCTGTATCCCATAAGTTTTGATATGTTATGTTCTCATTGTCATTCATCTCAGGCTGTTTACTGATTTCTCCTGCAATGTCTTTGACTCAAGAGCATACTGTTTAACCTCCATATATTTGTGAAATTTCCAGTTCTGTGGTTGTTATGGATTTCTAATTTTAATCCATTTTATGATTTAAGAAAGTGGTTTGTATAATTTCAATCTTGTAAAATTTATTAAGACCACTTTTGTGCCCCAGCATATGGTCTATCTTGGAGAATATTCCATGAGCACTTTAGAAGAATTTATATCCTGCTGCTTTTTGAGTGCAATGCTATATAATATATGAGATATATAACATTTTATATGTTAGATATATATTTTATATGTGTTCTAATACAAATATGTTGTGTCTAGTTCATTTATCATAATATTTCAATTCTCTGTTTCCTTGTTAATCCTCTGTTTATATCTTCTATGTATTGGAGCAATTATTATGTTGAATTTCCCCCTATTAGTGTAGAGCATCTATCACTTCCTTCAGTTTTGCCTGTTTTTGCCTCATGCATTTTGGGGCTCCTTGATTAGGTACATAAGTATTTATGATGTTATCTTAGTGTATTACCACTTTTATTAATATGTAGAGTCCTTTTTCTCTTGCAGCAGTTTTCATTTAAATTCTATGTCTTCTGTTATTAGCGTAGTTATCCCAGCATTTTTTTTTTTAGTTATTGCTTTCATGGAATATCTTTTTCCATCCTTATTTTCAAACTATTTGTATCTTTGGGTCTAAAATGGGTCTCTTGTTGACAGCATATGAATGAATTATATTTTTTTACCCATTTTGCCTGTCTCTTTTAATTGGATAATTTAATCAATTAACATTCAATGTTATTACTGTAGAAGCAGTACTTTCTTCAACATTTTATCCTTTGGCTTCTATTTTTCAGATCTACTTTTTCTTCTCTTTTTAACTTTTTAGTTTCCCAACTAATACTCTTCATTTCTGTGTGTGACTCCAAGTCTCACTCTCTGTCTTTCCTTTTCAGCTGGCACAAACTCCTGTAGTAGTTCTTGTATGACAGGTCTTGTTAACAAACACTCTTAGTTTATGTTTATCTGTGAATATTTTAATCTCTCCCTCATTTTGAAGGACAGCTTTGCTGATTCCTGGCTGGCAATTTTTACTATTCACTATCTTCAGTATATCACACCACTTCTTTCTTCTCTCTAAGGTATCTGATGAAGAATCAATACTTAGTCTTATTTGGCTCCCCTTGTATGTTGTATATCACTTAGTACATTTTTTGCATGGGTAGGCACTGGGAAATGAACCCAGGTCTCCAGCATGGCAGGGAAGAACTCTGCCACTAAGCGAACATTGTCCGCCCTGTTGTGTACTGCTTTTTTTTTTTTAATTTTTCTATGTATGTATCACTTTTATTTTCCTTCTTTTGCAATTTCCTCTTTCTCTTTGACATTTGACAGTCTAATTAGTGTCTGTCTTAGAATGGGTCTATTTTTGTTTATTCTGTTGGGAATATGTTGTATTTCTTGGATTGAATACTTATGTCTTTTATAAGGATTGTGAAAACTGTTATTTCTTTAATTATTCTCCCTAGACCTTTTTTTTTTCTCTTCCCCTCCTGGGACACTCATGATGAATATGTTTTGTGTGCTTTGTTTTGTCAGTCATTTCCCTGAGACCATGCTCAAATTTTTCCATTCTTTTCTCTATTTGTTCTTTTATCTGTTTGCATTTGTTTACTTTGTCTTTAAGCTTGTCATCCTTTCTTCTGTCTCTTCAATTCTGCTATTATATGTCTCTAGCATATTTTTAGTTTTATCTACAGTTTCTTTCATTTCCATAGTGTCTCATTTTTCTATATTCTTTAAAATTCTTCTTTGTGGTCTCTTAGTATCTGCTTAATATATTTTATCTCTTTATGCATATTTTCCTTCATCTCTCTGAATTGATTTAGGAGATTTGTTGGAACATCTATAATTAATAGTTCTAAATTCTATGTCTCCTCTGACTTTTTAATTTCTTCCTGTGACTGTGCCATATCTTCCAGTGGTTTAGTTTGCTTTCTGAATTTGCTGATATCTGGTCTGCTGATTATCTCAATGGGTCTATTCTGAAATTCAGTTTCGTTCTCTTGTCTAGGATTTAGTAGTTGCCTGTGTTTGTATTAGGGTACAGCCTTCACATTTGGATCATCAATATTTCTCAGTCCAACAGGGCAAAGTACCCATGGGAGGGATGTTGACCAGCTTTTATGGGTCTGGGATGAGGTCTGGAAAGAGCTATTCTCTGGTCTCCTGCTTACCTTTGCCATCTCTTCCTCATTGGCCTTGTTTTAATTGTTAAAGACAGAAAAAGCAGTTTCTAATAAGTCATTAGTGGGAGTCTGTGGGTCCATAGAAATCTTTAGCAACTCTCTCTGAATGTCACAGGCAAACTGACTGGTAAAATGGGTGTCCAGCAAAATCTGACCTTCCCAGGAATCCAGGCTTACGTTAGTAATTGTTTAAGCCTTACACTAGCCTTCCCAGAGACACAGCTTTTCCTTTTTCTCCTGAATGATTTCCTTTAGCTTAATACACTTAACTGGTTGGGTGGCATAATTTTTTTTTCATGCTTTTTAACAAATGTGTTTTTCTTTTAATGGAAATTGAGACTGGGCAAGCTACAGGTCCCTCTCAGTTCCTTGTGTTGATATAGATCTATAAATATCTGAGCATAGAGAATTTTTTTACCACTTTTCCTGTCTTTTACAGACTGGAGGATGGTATGGTAATTGAGAGTTCTATTGGAGGGCAATGTTTCCCCATCTTTTAGCTTATTTTGACTTTTGGCATTTCCTGTTTTCTGCTCCTGAGGTAGGGGCACTTGCCCCACTTGAGAAAAGTCTAGGACAAAGCTCTCAAGAATACTTTTGTCCTTTAAATTTCCTGTTTCCTGAGGGCTAAAAAGGAGGGCATAATATAGA
>PVIY010059223.1:0-12153 GCA_004026745.1 Myrmecophaga tridactyla | reverse complement strand
TCCCCCTTTGGTCGAGAAGGTTCTCTCAATCCCTTGATGTTAATTCTCAGCTCATTCTAGGGTTTTTTTCCGTCCCTTGATGCTGAATCTCAGCTCATTCCAGGTTCTCTGTCCCATGTTGCCAGGAAGGTACACATCCCTGGGAGTCATGTCCCACGCAGAGAGGGGAAGGGTGGTGAGACTGCTCATCATGTTGGCTATAGGAAGATTTTTGACGAATGATTGAATCTTTTTACTTGTGATTGGTTTGTTGAGATCTTCTCTTTCTTCCTGAGTCAATGTAGCTTGTTCGTGTGCTTCTAGGAATTTGTCTATTTCATCTAAGTTGTCTAGTTTTCTGCATACAGCTGTTCATAGTAGCATCTTAAGATTTATTTTATTTTGTCAAGGTCTGTGGTAATGCATTTTGATTTTGTTCATTTTCATCCTCTCTCTCTTTTTTCTATGTCAGTCTTGCTAGTGGCCTATCAATTTTATTGATTTTTCTCAAAGAATTAACTTTTGGTTTTATCTGTCCTCTCTTTTGTTCTTTTGTTCTCCCATTCATTTAACTCTACTTTAATCTTTGTTACTTCTCTTCTTCTATTTGCTTTGGGGTTAGTTTGTTGTTCTTTCTCAAGTTCTTCCAGGTGAACAGTTAAGTCCTAGGTTGTTTCCTTTTTTTCTTCTTTTTTTTTTTTTTGCATGGCCAGACACCGGGAATCGAACCCGGGTCTCCAGCATGGTAGGTAAGAACTCTGCCACTGACCCACCATTGCTCACTCATTTTTTTCTTCTTTTTAAACATAGGCTTTTAGAGCAATAAATTTCACTCACAGCCACAGCCTTTGCTGCATCCCATAAGTTCTGACATTGGATTCTCATTTTCATTCATCTCCAGGTAGCTACTGATTCTCTAACAATTTCTTCTTTGACCCACTGGTTTTTAAGAGTGTGTTATTTAATCTCCATATATTTGTGAAAGTTCTCATTCTTTGTTGGTTATTGATATTCAGCTTCATTCCATTGTAATCAGAGAAAGTGCTTTGAATAATTTCAATTTTTAAAAAATTTATAAAGACCTGTTTTGTGCCCCAACATATGGCCTATCCTGGAGAATGTTCCATGAACACTAGAGAAGAACGTACATCCTGGAGTTTTGGGGTGTAATGATCTATGTATGTCTGCTAGGTCTAATTCATTTATCCAGTTGTTTAGCTTCTCTTTTCTTTGTTGATCTTCTCTCTGGCTGTTCCATCTATAGAGGAGAGTGGTGTATTGAAGTCTCCTACTATTATTGTTGAAATATCTATCGCCCCCTTCAGTTTTTTTTTAAATTTTTATTTATTTAAAAAAATTAAGAACAAACACAAACATTAACGTATCATTCCGTTCTACATATATAATCAGTAATTCTCAATATTATCACATAGTTGCATATTCATCATTTCTTAGAACATTTGCATCAATTCAGAAAAAGAAATAAAAAGACAACCGAAAAAGAAGTAAAACGATAACAGAAAAAAAAGATTATACATACCATACCCCTAATCCCTCGCTTTCATTTATCACTAGCATTTCAAACTAAATTTATTTTAACATTTGTTCCCCCCATTCCTTATTTTCATCTGTTGACATGGTAGATAAAAGGAGCATCAGACACAAGGTTTTCACAATCACACAGTCACTTTATGAAAGCTATATCATTATTCAATCATCATCAAGAAACATGGCTACTGGAACAAAGCTCTCCATTTTCAGGCAGTTCCCTCCAGCCTCCCAGCCTCTCCACTACATCTTGAATAACAAGGTGATATCTACTTAATGTGTAAGAGTAATCTCCAGGATAACCTCTCAACTCTGTTTGGAATTTCTCAGCCATTGACACTTTGTCTCATTTCACTCTTCCCACTTTTGGTTGAGAAGGTTTTCTCAATCCCTTGATGCTGAGTCTCAACTCATTCTAGGGTTTTTCTCAATCCCTTGATGCTGAGTCTCAGCTCATTCCAGGATCTCTGTCCCATGTTGCCAGGAAGGTCCATACCCCTGGGAGTCATGTCCCACATAGACAGGGGGAAGGTGGTGAGTTTGCTTGTTCTGTTGACTGGAGAGAGAGGCCACATCTGAGCAACAAAAGAGGTTCTCTTGGGGGTGACTCTTAGGCCTAAATTTTAAGTAGACTTGACCTATCCTTTGCAGGGTTAAGTTTCATATGAACAAACCCCAAGACTGGGGGATCAGCCTATAGCTTTGATTATCCACACTGCTTGTGAGAAGTTCAAGAATTCAACTTGCCCCCTTCAGTTTTGCCAATGTCTGTCTCATGTACTTTGGAGTGCCTTGATTTGGAGCATAAACATTTATGATTGTTGTTTCTTCTTGGTGAGTTGTCACTTTAGTTAATATACAGTGTCCTTCTTTGCCACTTATGATGTCTTTACATTTAAAGTCTATTTTGTCCAATATTAATATAGCTACTTCTGCTTTTTTTGGTTACAACTTGCGTGGAACATCTTTTCCTATCCTTTCACTTTCAATCTGTTTGTGTCCTTGTGTCTAAGGTGAGTCTCTTGTAAGCAGCATATAGCTGGATTATATTTCTTAATCCATCCTGCCAATCTGTATCTTTTAATTGATAAGTTTAGTCCATTAACATTCAAAGTTATAATTGAAAAGGCTTTTTTTTAATCCATCATCTTATCTTTTGGATTTTATTAGTCAGATCTATATATTCTTTTCCCTCTTTCTCTTTTTATCCTTTAAGTCACCCTTATTGGTACTCTTCAATTCTGTGCCCTCCTCCAGACCTCCCTTTCCTGTCTTTTTTTTTTCAACTGGCAGAACTCCCTTTAGTATTTCTTGTAGGGCCAATCTCTTGTTGACAGATTCTTTCAGGAGTTGTTTGTGAATATTTTAATCTCTCCCTCAGTTTTGAAGGACAATTTGGCTGGGTAAAGAATTCTTGGCTGGAAGTCTTTCTCTTTCAGGATCTTAAATATATCATACCACTACTTCTCACCTCCATAGTGCCAATTGAGTAATCTGAACTCAGTCTTATGTGGTTTCCCTTGTATGTAGTAGATTGTTTTTCTCTTGCTGTTTTCAGGACTTTGTGCTTCTCTTCAACATTTGGCAGACTGATCAGTATGTATATTGGGGGAAGGCCTATTTGGTTTGGATTTATTCTGTTTGGAGTTCGCTGACCTTCTTTAACTTGTATATTTATGTCCTTTATAAAGGTTGGGAAGTTTCCTCCCATGAAATCCTCAACTAATCTTCCTAGCCCTTTACTTTTCTCTTATCCTTCTGGGACACTGATGATTCTTTATTTGTGTGCTTTATTTTGTCTATCATTTCCCTGAGATCCAATTCAAAAATTTCCATCATTTTTTGCCATTTGCTGTTTTGAGTGTTCAAAATAAGTTATCATGTCCTGTATATTGCTTACTCTTTCTTCTGCTTCTTCAGATCTGCTGTTGTGTATCTCTAGTATGTTTTTTATTTGGTCTCCTAGCATCTTTAATCTCTTTGATATCTGCCATTTTTCTATGTATTCTTTCAAATTTATGCCCATCTAGTGTCTTCTTGGTCTCTTTATGTTATTAGCCATCCCATTAACTTTATTTCGTTGAGTTATGTGAACATATTTGATTGGTTGTTCCAACATCTGTGTCACCTCTGGTGTTTTAATTTGGTTGTTAGGCTGGGCTATATCTGTCTGCATCATGATATGTTTAATGATCTTCTGCTGTCTTCACGACATGTAAATATTTTGATTGGATTACTTTGGAATTTGATTTCCTTCAGTAGTCTAAAGCCTTGTATTTGTGGGATTGATGTGGAACAGGATGCAGAGCACAGGGAAAGAAACAACAGTGTGGTGATGCATTGCAGTGCAGATATAGATGCAGGTTGGGGATGCTACACTGATACCTTTGAGCAGGGGCACCCAGCAGCAGGGGAGGATGTGGCTATGCCGGTGCATAGGTCTAGGGGACAGGGCCCCTTGTGTGAACTGATGTAGGGCGTGGGACCCTTTGTGTGTATGCACAGAACTAGGGCATTGGGTTGATGTTATGCGTGCATGGGCTGGGGACAGATGTGGCCAGGCTGCTCAGGTCAGCACTTTCCCAATGCTGGGCAGAGTGAACTGGGGGCCGTGTGCATGTGTGGGTCTGGAAGTGGTGTGAACTCATGTATCCTTGCACAGAGCTTCAGGTGGGGAGCAGGGGTGCTGTGCGAGTGTATGACCTGAGAGCGAGTGTAGCCTGGATATGGAGGGAAGCACCAGCAGCTTTTATGCATTGGTGACCACCTGCAGGGGACAGTGAATGGGAGGTAGGGCTCGGGAGGGGTAGGGCAAGACTGCACTGAGCCTAAAGAGGTGGGTTTGGCTTTGCTTAGGGTGGGGGGTGGGGCAGGTATGCACAAAGGGGTTGGTGGGGCCGGGGTGCTTGGAGCACGGGGAGTGGGAGTGTGTGACGGGTTCAGGTGCATGGGGTATGGGGTGAGTCACAGCTTACAGGTCTGCATTGGTGAGAATAGCACATTCAAGGAACATGACTTACTTCCTAGTCCTGTCTCCCTTTCTGTGTACTCCTGAAGGCTCCGGCTTCCACATTAGGCAGTTTGCGATGCCTGGCAATCTCCAGTTCTCTGCTTCTCAGTTCCTCAGCTTTTGCACCCAGGGCCACTCTGTGTGCTGCAGAAGATTCTTCAGGTTACTTACACCCTGGAATCTCCATCTTAGTCCCCCTTCCATCCCTTCTCTAGACTTTCCTTGGAGCGGGGTTGAACTCAGTCTATCCTATTGTGTCAAACTCACAGAACTTCTAAACAACACACTATTAAATAGTAGGTCAAGGAAGAAATTACAAGAGAAATCAGTAAATACCTTGAAGCAAATGAAAATGAAAACACAACATATCAAAATTTGTGGGATGCAGCTAAGGCACTGCTGAGAGGGAAATTTATTGCCTTAAATGCCTATATTTAAAAAGAAGACAGAGCAAAAATTGAGAAACTAACTTTTCACTTGGAAAAACTAGAAAAAGAACAGCAAACTAACCCCAAAACAAACAAAAGAAATAATGAAGATTAGAGCAGAAATAAATGAAATGGAGAACATGAAAACAACAGAGAAAATCAATAAAACCAGAAGTTGGTTCTTTGAGAAAATCAATAAAATTCATGGACCCTTAGCTAGGTTGTCAAAAAGAGAGGATGCAAATAAAGAAAATCAGAAATGGAAAAGGAGACATAACCACTGACCCCACAGTAACAAAGGAGGTAATAAGAGGATATTATGAGCAACTATATGCCAATACACCAGACAACATAGAAGAAATGGACAACTTCGTAGAAGGGCATGAACAACCAACATTGACTTGAGAAGAAATAAATGATCTCAACAAACCAATTACAAGTAAAGACATTGAGTCGGTCATCAAGAAGCTCCCAAAAAAGAGAAGTCCAGGACCAGATGGCTTCAAACGTGAATTCTACCAAGCATTTGAGAAAGAATTAGTACCAATCCTTCTCAAACTCTTCAAAAAAATTGAAGAGGAGGGAAAGCTACTTAACTCATTCTATGAAGCCAACATCACTGTAATACTTCTAATACTTGTAATCTGCTAAGGGGAGTGTCTTCTGCAATGAGTGATGCTTAATCTAATCACCAGAATGCTTTTAAGGAGGATTCAGAAGAGACAGTCACTCTTCCTGCTTCAGCCAGCGAACCTCTCCTCTGGAGTTTGTCTAGACCCTTCATGGGAGTCACCAGCTTCACAGCCTGCCCTGCGGATTTTGGACCCTCCCATTCCCATGGTTGTCCAGCCAGCCTCTCCTCAGAGTTTGTTTTAGTTTGCCAAAGCTGCCAGAATGCAACACATCAGAGATGGGCTGGCTTTTCATAAAATAAAATTTACTTAGTTAAAAACTTAGTTCTTCAAAGGAAAGGCAGCTAACTTTCTTCTGAGGTGCTCTCTTTCTGGAGGCCCAGAATTTTCCAGAACTTCAATATCTGGTTTCTTTGTACCCAAGAGTTCAGTTCTCGGCTTGTCTCTTTCCTGTCACATATAAGCTGCGAGGGGAAACCAGGTGACACCTTACACATTTACTTTGGAAATCTCTTCTGCTAAATATCCAAGTTCATGGCTTTTAAAGTCTGCCTTTCCAGCCAAAGCCACTAGTCAACTTTGCCAAATTATCTGCTTTCTTAAGACAAAGCTCACCTTCCTTCCAGTCTGTAATAACACGTGCCTCATTTCTGTCTAAGGCTGTATCAGAAGTGTCTTTAGAGTCCACATTTCTACCAACAGTCTCTTCAAAGCATTCTAGGCCTTCTCTCTCATGCTCCTCACCATTCCTCCAGAATATTCCATTTATCAATTTAAAAAGCCATTCCAACATGTTTGGTATTTGCAAACCACAGCAGCACCCCACACCCTGGAACCAAAATCTGTTCTAGTTTGCTAACTGCCAGAATGCAATATACCAGAAACGGAATGGCTTTTAAAAATGGGAATTTAATAAGTTGCTAGTTTACAGTTCTAAGGCCAAGAAAATGTCCCAATTAAAACAAGTCTATAGAAATGTCCAATCTAAGGCATCCAGGTAAAGATACCTTAGTTCAAGAAGGCCGACAAAGTTCAGGGTTTTTCTCTCATGTGGAAAGGCCATGTGGTGAACATGGTCAGAGTTTCTCTCTCACCTGAAAGGGTACATGGCAAACCTGGCGTCATCTGCTAGCTTCCTCTCCAGCTTCCCAGGAGGCATTTTCCTTCTTCATCTCCCAAAGTCACTGGCTGTTGGGCTCTCTGCTTCATGGTGCTGTAGTGCTTTCTGCTCTCTCACATTCTCAGGCTTTCTCCAGAATGTTTCCTCTTTTATGGGATTCCAGTAAAGTAATCAAGACTCACCTAGAATGGGTGGAGACACATCTCCACCTAATCCTGTTTAACAACCACTGTTGATTGAGTCACTTCTCCAGGGAGATAATCTAATTATGGTTTCAAATATACAGTACTGAATAGGGATTAGAAGAAGTGGCTGCCTTTACCAAATGGAACTAAGATTAAAACATGGCTTTTCTAGGGTACATACATCCTTTCACACCAGCACAGAGTTCGTTGTTAACCTCATTGGAGTCACCAGCTTGCAGTCTGCCCTACAGACCTTGGATTCTACATTCCCACAGTTACATGAGACACTTTTATAAATTTTATATCTATGGATATCTCCTGCTGATTCTGTTTCTCTAGAGAACCCTAGCTAATACAACATGATAAAGGAAATATATGAAAAACTCACAACTAACATCATCCTCAATGGAGAAAAACTGAAAGCTTTCCCTCTAAGATCAGGAACAAGGCAAGGATGACCCACTGCACCATTGTTATTCAACATTGTGCTGGAATTTCTAGCCAGAGCAACTTAGACAAGAAAGAAATAAAAGGCATTCAAATTGGGAAGGAAGAAATAAAACTCTCACTGTTTGCAGATGACATGATACCATATGTCAAAAATCCCGAAAAATCTACCACAAAGCTACTAGAGCTAATAAATGAGTATAGCCAAGTGGCAGGATTCAAGATTAACACTCCAAAATCAGTAGTGTTTCTATACACTAGTGATGAACAATCTGAGGGGGAAATCAAGAAAAAAATCCATTTATAATAGCAACCAAAAAGAATATAATATTTAGGAATATATTTAATTAGAATACAAAAGACCTATATACAGAAAACAAGAAATTGCTAGAAGAAATCATGGAAGACCTAAATAAATGGGAGGGCATACTGTGTTCATGGATTGGAAGACTAAATATATTTAAGATGTCAATTCTACCCAAACTGATTTATAGATTCAGTGTAATACCAGTTAAGATCCCAACAACTTATTTGTAGGAATAGAAAAAACAATAACCAAGTTTAATTGGAAGGGCAGTGTGCCCCAAATAGCTGAAAATATCTTGAGAAAGAAAAATGAAGTTGAAGGTCTAACACTACCTGACTTTAAAGCATATTATGAAGCTACAGTGTCAAAACAGCATGTTACTGGCATGAAGATAGATATATTGACAGTGCAGGTTTGAAAGGATTTATGTACCCTGGAAAAGCCATGTTTTAACCTTAATCCATCTCTGGAGATGGGTATTTAAAATCCAACCTATTTGGTTCTGTATGTTGGAAACTTGATTAGGTTATCTCCACCAAGATGTGACTCACCCAATTGTGAGTATTAACCTTGGATTAGAAGGAGATGTGACTCCATCCATTACAGGTGGGTCTTGATTAGCTTACTGGAATCCTTTAAAAGAGGAAACATTTTAGAGAGAGCCACCAGAAGCACAGAGCCACTAGAAGAGAGATCCATGAGAACCACAGCACTCATGCTGCCAGAGACCTTTGGAGATGAAGAAGGAATACCTCCCTGGGGGAGCTTCATGACACAGGAAGCCTGGATAGAAAGCTAGCAGATGTTGCCATGTTTGCCACATGCCTTTCCATTTGAGAGAGAAACCCTGAAATTCATCAGCCCTTCTTGAGTGCAGGTAACCTCTTAGTGGTGCCTTAGATTGGACATTTCTGTAGCTTTGCTTTAACTTGGACATTTTCACAAGCTTAAAACTGTCAACTTGTAACTTATTAAATTCCCCCTTTTAAAAGCTGTTCCATTTCTGGAATATTGCATTCTGGCAGCTAGCAAACTAGAACAGATTTTGGTACTGGAGAAGTGGGATGCTGCTGTGGTTTGCAAATACCAAACATGTTGGAATAGCTTTTTAAATGGATAAGGGGAAGATTCTTGAGGAGTTGTGAGAAACTTGATAGAGAAGGCCTAGAATGCTTTGAAGAGACTGTTGATAGAAATGTGAACTCTAAAGATACTTCTGATAGGGCATTGGACAGAGATGAGGAACATGTTATTACAGACTGGAAGGAATGTGATCATTGTTTCAAATTGGCAGGTGTTTTAGTTTGCTAGCTGCTGGAATGTAACACACCAGAGATGGATTGGCTTTCAATAAAAGGTGATTTATTTAGTTGACGTATAGTTCCTCAGAGGAAAGGCAGCTAAATTTCAACTGAGGCTCTTTCTTATGTGGGAAGGCACAGGGCGATCTTTGCTGGCCTTCTCTCCAACATCTTTCCCCAGGGTGATTCCTTTCTGCCTCTCCAAAGGCCTGGGCTGAGCTGTGAGTTCTGAGATGAGGTATGCTGAGCTGCTTGGGCTGTGCTACATTGAGCTCTCTTATTTTGTTGTGGGGCGCACCAAAAGAGACCACATAATTCAAAACTGCAAGCCAATTTGGAGTCTTTATTAGCCAGCTGGCAACTGCCTCAGAAACTTCCTAGAAGGAAGATTCAGAGAGCAGCCCCCAGAGGTTTTCAAGGTGTGCTCATAAAGACTAAAATCGTGTTGTGGTTTTGCAGTTGCTAGCAAGCAATCGTATCATAGATGCAGAAAAATGCCTTTAGCTGTTGCCAAAACACATCCCGTTCTCTCAGTTTCCTAACATTGGTTATTGTTTAACTCTTGGGGACATTCTGCCCCAATGTTGTGGGGACTTTCCCTGCTTGGGCCTGATTGATTGCTCCTGCTTGGGCCTGATTGATTTCTCCTGACCCTCCACATTCCCCACTGGTTTTATGAGAGAATCAAATCATTGTTTCTTTACTTTGATTATAAATTTGCTGATATTGGGTTCCAAGGACTAATAATTTAACAGTTTGTATTTTTCTTTGCACGTATGAGGTTAGATAGTTGATTATACAGGGTCCAAACATTAATATGAGAATTAGGGGCCCTGCTGTGGCAGATAAGAGCATGGTTAGCCATGGGGACCAGGAAAATAAGTTTTCATATCATTTTCAGGGGTCCTGCCCACCGGGCTTCCAAGGTGGCTGGCTGGAGCGTCTTTATTCAGAATAGGTCTCCAGGCTGCACCTGAAATAGATCTTTTTTTTAGGGGCAGGATTTGTTGGTCCCGGATGGGCTGTCTTCATCAGTTCCTGAGTTTGCTGGGTAGCAGATTGCAGGGCCTGTAATGATTTTAGAAGAGAATGATTATTTGATTTAGCTATTTTTTTCTTCTCCCAATTTAGGGATTAGTGGGGGTGGTTGCCCGAACATGATTTCATACGGGATAATTCCCTTAACATAGGGAGTACATTTAGTTCTTAGGAGGGCAAATGGAAGGAGACTCACCCAGTTTTCGCCAGTCTCGAGCTTTAGTTTAAAGTTTCCTTTGTTGTTTTATTCATTCTTTTAACTTGCCCTGAACTCTGTGGCCTATAAATGCAATGTAATTTTTATTTGATATTTAATATTTTTGCTAATAATTGTGTAACTTGGGCAATGAACGCCAGCCCATTGTAGGACCCCATTGCAATTGGGAGGCCAAATCGGGGGACAACTTCAGAAACTAGTTGTTTTTTTTTTTTAATCATTATTTGTGCTGTCTCGGTTCTAGTAGGAAATGCCTCAGCCCATCCAGAGAAGGTGTCATTGAAGACTAATAGGTATTTGTATCCATATGGACCAGGTAATATTTCCATGAAGTCTATTTCCCACTGTTCCCTTGGGGCTTGTCCCCTCAGCCTAGTTCCCTGGGGGCATTTCTTTCCCTTGGCTGGAATTTACCTGGGTGCAGATGTGACATCTGGATGATACCTGCCGGGCTTGCTGTTGCAATCGGGGAATGTAGTAATCTTTCTGTAAGAATTCAGTTAGTTTCACACTGCCCAGATGTATACTTTGATGAATCTGGGTAACCAAATTTCTGCACTGGTAACCCCAGGTGCTCTGGCATTAGGATTCTCCCATCCGGGAGAATTTTCCAACCATCCGGATTTGCTTTAGTGCCCAGAGTTTCGCCCAGTCTAATTTCTTCCCCAGTATATTTTGGAGGGCTCAGCAGCACTCGCCCCAGTAAAACAGGAAGTATCTGCAGCGTCCCTACTGTTTTTTTGGGCAACTTCTTTTGCCGTCTTATCAGCCAGGGCATTTCCTCTGGCGAGTTGAGTTTCAGCAGTCTGATGTCTTTTGCAATGTATAACAGCTGCCCTTTTTGGCAACCAGATAGCCTTTAGCAAGGCTAGTATTTCTGGTATATTTTTATTTCTTTTCCTCCTGATGTCAAAAGTTCCCGCTTCTGATATAGTGCCCCATGGACATGCACAGTTGTGAAGGCATATTTGCTGTCCATACAGATGTTGACAACCTTCCCTTTTCCCCACCTTAGAGCCTGGGTCAGAGCTATTAGTTCGGCTTTCTTGGCTGAGACCCAATAGCCCAACTGGGCTAGTTCCTGTAACAAGTTTTTGGTTGCCTTTTTGCAGTCTGACAGGTTATTAGCTGCTAGTAAGAGGTCATCCACATATTGTAAGAGAGTTATCTCTGGATGCTCTTGTTTAAAACAAGACAGATCCTGGCTTAAAGCCTCATCGAACAGGGTGGCAGAATTTTTGAAACCTTGCAACAACCAAGTCCAGGTTAGTTGTCCAGAGAACCCCCCCTCTGGGTCAGTCCATTCAAAATAAAGATGGGTTGACTTACCGCAGCCATGGAAAGTGAGAAGAAGGCATCCTTTAAGTCCAGAACGGTGTAGACCTGTTGGCTGGGAGGTAATAGGCTCAAGAGCATATATGGGTTAGACACAGTGGAGTGAATGGTTTCAATTCTTTTGTTTTACCTCTTGGAGATCTTGCACTGGCTGGAAATTGTTGGTCCTGGTTTTTTGGACTGGGAGAAGGGGGGTGTTCCAGGCCAAATGGCAGGGAACTAGAATACCAGGAGTCTTTTTATATGGACTGCAATGCCTTTTTTAGTCTTTAAGCTTATTGGATATTGTCAGACTTTGATTGGGGTGGTGGTACTAGTCAGCTGGACAACAATGGGGGGCCGGTGGGCAGCTAATCCTGGCCACCGCCTGGTATTTTTTCTTTAAATTTCCACAGATATGGGCTTGGGGATGGTAGTGCCACTTTTGCAGTAAGTAAATACCTTCCGATAAGGCACAAGTGAGGAGGATTGCCGAGGGTGTTGTATTGAAGGAGAGCTTGGCCGAATCATTTTTGAAAGAGATGGTGGCTTGTAATTTCTGGAGAAAGTCTCTTCCCCAAAAGGGGGTATGGACACTCTGGCCTTATAAGAAATGAGTGGGTGACA
>PVIY010059222.1:0-12134 GCA_004026745.1 Myrmecophaga tridactyla | reverse complement strand
TTAAAATTCAAATTATATGCAAGTAATAAATTGTAATAGGCTTTTATGTGAGTCCAGTGGTTTATTTAGTCTGGAAAAAACTTGGGAGTGACTAACAACTATCCTAAAGTGTTTGAAAATCTGTTTTAGGACATGGAAAATACTGACTTTGTGTAATTCTAGTGGACACAAATAAAGCTTATGTTTGAGATATTTGCAGTATATATTTTAGCCCATACAAAATTGTTTTATATCTTACAATATTTTGCCATATTTTCTGTCACTAGTGTGTCTGTATGCTGTCTGGTATTCTTTTATTTCTATTCCAAATATCATCCTCTGAATAATGATAAATATTCTTTTAGTCTCCCTCAAGAGTTCACTCTCTCTAAGTTATACATTTTTACTGTATGCATCTCAACATTATCATCAAAAAGGCATCTATATATTTTTAAATTAGAAATTCATGAGAGTAAACTATGTCATTTTATTGTTTCAAATTTAATTTCTTACCTTGTGACTGTTGTAACTGATACACCTTTATCCAGTGTATAGCTAGGTGAGTAATGAACTAAAGATAAAAATATATTAGTGATGGGGGAAATAAGGGGTATTGAATGTTTTGGCTCTCTTTTTTATTTTTATTTCTACTTTTTGGAGTATTGAAAATGTTCTAAAATTGATTGTGGTGATGAATGCATGAATATATCATGATATTGTGAGTCATTGTTTGTATACTTAAGATGAGTATAAGGTATGTGAATATATCTCAATATCATTGCATTAAAAATTAAATTTCTTAAATGGCATCCCCATCATTCTGTCTCCCATTACTTTGATTAATGTTTCTTAATAGGGCATGGTAATATCATTTAAGGGTTAATTGTCTGTTTCAAACTTTGGAATATAAGTTTATTGAAAGTAGGGACTTCAATTTGTTCACCACTCTGTCCACAAAACCTAGAGCAACATCTGGTTCACACTATTGCTCAATTATATTTAAATAATAAATATTAACTCTAGAATTGCAGCTTCTTTATGATTTATTTTAAGAGTCATTTGTTTCAGAGTCCTTTTTTCAGGGGAGTGAGGGGGCATGGTCCAGAAATTGAACCCAGGTGTCCTGCATGACAGGTGACCATTCTATCACGGAACCATCCATGCACCCTCATCAGCCCTTTCTAATATTCTTTGTATGAAGTTTCCCTGCATACTTTTCATTTTATTTTTATGGTAAACAAAAGGCATTCTTCTATTTATGAAAGGCAATGCTGATTATATTTTAAGGGAGGTTACAGATAATTCATTTTAGTTACCTTTTTGAGTCAATCTCATAAAATTTAATTTAATAGTTTTGTTTCACAATAACTACATATTTTCATTTATTGTTTAATGTGAGATATTTCTATCTATATATTTCTCCTTATCAACTTTTTATCTAGATTTGAAGTTATATTTTGTTTATAATAAATCCATTCTTCCAGGGTGGTGTCTTTGTTTTCTCTATCTTTCCATCACTATTTTTTTCTCCTGGGATAATAATAATCTTTCACATTTTGGAATCTCCATTATTTCCACAGGTGTTAAATTCTCCTTCATCATTTTGAAAGCTATTCTTCTGAATTTTGAGAGAACTTTTGTTTGTCCTCCATTTCTCTCTCTCTTTTTTTTTTATTATGGAACACTTCATGAATTGGTGTGTCATACTTATGCACGGGTCATGCAAATCTTCTCTATATCATTCCAATTCCAGTATATGTGTTGCCAAAGCAAACACTGTCCTCCATTTTTATTTGCTACAGTATCAAATTTTTGTGCTTTAAGGGTGTGACTTGTAATTCTATTATAGCTCGTTTCTTTGCAAACATTACTATATTAACCACATTTCTTCTGTACTTTCTCTTATAATATTTTTCTCCTTTTATTTTTCATTATTTCTATAAATAGCTTGCACTTTGGGTGGCTTTGCATTTCCCTTTTAATAAAGTCTTATCTTTTAAAAAATGTTGAAATTACCAAGCAATCTCTCACACTTCCAAATGTATTTGGTATTTTTCAGAGACAGACTTTTCTCCTTCTTTGTCTTTTCTCTTTCCATTTCTTTTTTCTCTTCTCTCCTTACTGACGTTATTTCATCATCTTCTTTTCTGGACATTGGATGTTGAATCAACATAAAATTAGAATATGAACATTTCCCCCAAAAAGTTTATGTGTGTGTCATATCGAACTACATGGAACTATCACTTTTGAGTGTCGCCTTGTGTGTCTATTACAGATGCACAATCATGTATGAAAACATCACATAAACTATTTCACAAATTAAAATATATGAGTTTAGAGAAATAGAAGCCTACTTCTTACAAAAAAAAACCTTGTCTCTGAACCTGGGGTAGAGAATGGCAAAGATTCAAAACATCTTTCTACCATTTCCTGACTTACTCAATTTCTTGAGGCAATTCCTTCATAGGATTGGTATTGATGATTATTTTCATTTTCTTCTTCTTTTTTATATTTATTTTCTCACTAAAAATACACTTCTTTTTATAATTGGGGAGCTCTTTAGAATTCTTTGCAGTTTTCAAGATGGTGAGCATTTTCATTGAATATTATCTACCCATGAGTATTTTATAATTATGGAGCTAGTCACTTCTGTGGACAATTTTAGCCAAGTTCCTTTTCAAATCCAAAGAAGTTATTTCTTAAATCTGAATTTTCATAAATATTTATGCACCAAGCCAGAGTGTTCTAAAATACATGAGGCAAACACTGAAAAGGGAAATAAACACCTCTACCATAATCATTGGAGACATCGATAACCCACTCTCAACAATGGACAGAACATCTTGACAGAGGATCAATGAAGAAACAGAGAATTTGAATAATACAATAAACAAACTAGATTTAACAGATATTTATAGAATATTGTACCCCACAACAGCAGGATACACCTTTTTTCTCAAGTGCTCATGGATCATTCTCAAGGAAAGACCATATGCTGAGTCACAAAGCAAGTCTCAATAAATTTAAAAAGAATGAAATCATATAGAACACTTTCTCAGATCATAAAGGAATGAAGTTGGAAATCAATAATAGTCAGAGGGTCACAAAATTTCCCAAATACATGGGGCTAAACTATATACTCTTAAACAACCAATGGGTCAAGGAAGAAATTACAAGAGAAATCAGTAAATATCTCAAGGCAAATGAAAATGAAAACACAACATAGCAGAATGTATGGGATGTAGCAAAGGCAGTGGTAAGGGGGAAATTTATTGCCTTAAATGCCTATACCAAAAAGGAAAAAAAGAGCAAAAATCAAGGAATTAGCTGTTCCTTGGAAGAACTAGAGAAAGAACAGCAAACAAACCACAAAACAAGCAAAAGTAAAGAAATAATGAAGATTAGAGCAGAAATAAATAAAATTGAAAACATGAAACAATTGAGAAAATCAACAAACCCAGAAGTTGGTTCTTTGAGAAAATCAATAAAATTGATGGACACTTTGCAAGGTTGACAAAAAAGAAAAAGAGGGAGAATGCAAAGAAATAAACCAAAGTGGAAGAGAAGACATAACTACTGACCCTGCAGAAATAAAGGAGGTAATGAGAGGATACTATGAGCAACCTTTTGCTAATAAACTAGAAAATATGGATGAAATGGACAACCTCTTAGAAAACAGGAGCAACCAACATTGACTCAAGAAGAAATAGATGACCTCAACAAATCAATTGCAAGTAAAGAAATTGAGGCACTCATCAAGAACCTCCTAAAAAAGAAAAGTCCAGGACCATATGGCTTCATGTGAAAATTCTACCAAGCATTGAAGAAAGAATTAGTACCAATCCTGCTTAAACTCTTCAAAATTGAACAGGAGGGAAGGCTACCTAACTCATTCTATGAATCCAACATCATCTTCATGCCAAAGCCAGGCAAAGATACTACAAGAAGCAAAAATTACAAACCAATCTCTCTAATCAATACAGATGCAAAAATCCTCAACAAATTCTTGCAAATAGAATACAACAGCATATTAAAAGAATTATACCCATGACCAAGTGGGATTTATCCCAGGTATGCAAGGATGGTTCAACATTAGAAAATTAATTAATATAATACACCATATCAACAAATCAAAGCAGAAAAACCACATAATCATCTCAATTGATGCAGAAAAGGCATTTGAAAAAAATTCAACATCCTTTCTTAATGAAAATACCTCGAAGGATAGGAATAGAAAGGGACATCCTCAACACTTCTTGTAACATTAGATTTCCCCATCTTTTACTATATTGTGTGACATTATAGTTTATAAACTTTTATGAGGTCTTCTCTCTGTTCTCTTAGTTCATCTTTTCTACCAGGTTTTTAGGGATTTTTACTTGGCCAGCCTGTTGTGCTCCCATGCAGTATCAGGTATTTTATTGACATATTAAAGCTCATGCTGCATTGCAATATTGAGAAGATTAGGGATTTAAGATTGAATATACTGCACATTCCAATTCAGTATTTCATCCAAATAAAACAGAAGATGAATTTTGTTAGTTTATAATCACATAGTGTTGAATAAGAACTCCCTCTTCAGTATGACTGAGGTTTTCCATGGGACTGAGGTCCAATAGGACTGTTACCAAGAATCCCAGAGTTTAAACCCCAGAAGCAATTTTCAGTCAAAAATCATAGGCTGAAGTACAGCAATAATCTCCTATAACCAGAGGAAGCAAATCCCTATTGCCATTACCTGATTCTAAAACTCTTACCCTGGTCAAAAATTTGCATTTTTTTCTGTAAAAGTACAAGGGTCTATTTGTTTTTGGAGAAATAAAATTCAAATAAAATCTAAATATTAGTTAATAATATGTGCATTTTGTTAATTCATTTGGCTCTTTTTTTCCCTAATTTTCTGTAGATATTTGAATAAGTGTTAGTGTTGCCGACTCTTTTCTTTTACTTTCACCACTTAGCTTTCAAGGGTAATATTTTCCCAAGTGCAGTAATTAGATTTTAAGATAGTCCCTACCACCCCTAACTCTTAGCACTCATGTCCATGCATGTTCTAATTTCCATGTGTGTATAGGACATTTGACTCTCTTCTAACCAACAGTCTACAACAAAGATTATGTAATGCCACTCTCATGATTATTGTACTTCATATAAGACTATTACTAATAGACTTGATCTAGAGTCTCTCTTTCTCTGTTATTGTCTTAGAAGAAGGAAACTTCCACGAATTCTGCAGACATAAGTAAATTATTTCTGTGCTAATGAACAAAAACCCGATAAGCCCTAGAGCTCCCATCTTTAGCTGAATTTCCAAATGAAGATCCAGCCCTTGTGACACTGGATGGCTGGTTTGCAGAACACCACCTAAGCATTTCCTGAATTCCTGAGCTATAGAAACCATGTGATTATAAATGTGTGTTATTTTAAATTGCTAAGTTTATAGTAATGTGCTGTTCAGTATACTGAGTTCATATACCAGGTACCTTTCTCAATCTCAACGAAGATTGATTTTTTTTCCAGAAAGCCAGTTCAGATTCTGTAAAATTTCCAATCCCATTATTTTAACTCCTTGGTAATCCAAAATCTGATGAAATGATTTCATTCATTTTCCATTTAATGAAATTTCCTCTTAAGTACATTCTCATTGACCTTATCATTTTTATTTTTTTGTCATACTTAAGGCATAAGTAACTTTCATCCATTCCATAAAATTCCTACATTACATTTTGTCGTGATGTAATATAAAAGTTGGATGACTTTTATAATCCAATTGTGTTGAGGGTTTGAGCTATGGGTAACTCTACTCTTCCTTTTAATATATCAGTTTAGGAGATGTGTAGAAATATTTGAATTTAGGTACTCACAGTATTCCTAAAAGAAAATGGAGCTTGGAAAAGTAATTTTTTACCCTCCCTTCTCTCCAAGTAGAAAATAGTAGAAAGGAAGTCAATTAGCAAAAACATCTCATCTGGCACAGACTCTATCTTTGATGCTTAATTACCCTTATTGAAAAACCTCTACCCACATAAAACAATAAGTCGTTAGAGAAGCAAGAGAATACAGTTGTTTAATTCAAAGCCACTATATTTCAAACAATCAGAAACAAGTTCCATCTCTTCACCAAAGGGAAAGACAAATGGTAATCAGTTTTATTCATCTTTGGGTAATATTCATTCATCTCATAGTTCAGTAAAAATCCCTCTTTGCTATCTTGCAAGATGACACAAAATTACAAAGGCCAGCACCAAAACCATTTCTTCTATAAACTATTCTGGAAAATGTGGATGGATAAGAAATAAGAAAAATATATTAACAGGTAACACTGTGTTGTTTTCTGCAATTTTTTTAATAAAGCCATTATTCTTAAAGTATATTATTCAAAATGGACTATGGTGTACTTCACTAATATACAACATCAAAATGTCAAAGGTATAATTCAGACTTATTTCCCATTCTCAATACATGTCAGATGCAAATTGGCAGAAGACTCACCTCCATATTTTGCTCCTTCTGGGATTCAAGAAAATATCATTTGATTTATCATCAGTAAGCAGCAGGAAGAAGATACGATGGAGAATAATGCAGAGGTTAGTACATACTTCCATTGGTAACTGACATGGCATTTCTGCCTATATTTCTGGCCCTAAATAGTCTAGAAGACCTATCTATAATTATGAAGGTAAGGAATTGAAATCACACTAATTGTCAGAAAAGGGAATGTGCTAATTATTTGCAGATCACTTTTCAGTTCCAAACCTACCCTTCAATATCTAACCCTAAAATTTGGGGATGTACTCTGCAAACTGCATTATCAGGTCTCCCTTGCCAGCTAGTTTCCTGACATTAGAGCAAAATTGGAAAGTAGGAGAAAAGCAAAGGGATTTTTTTTTCCTTTTGGGCCTAGATATCTGTCTGTATAATCCCAGCAGTGGTGACTTCATAGAGACAATTGGTACCAGTTTTAGCTTATTCTAAGATTCCCAAAAGTAGCCACATCACCGCCCTCAGATGATCTGCACACCAAGTTTGTGGGGTGACTCCTCTAATTCTCCAGGAACCAAAAGCAAACATACAACATCACATATTCATAAGTTAGAACACAAACTCTATGAAGCCTCTACTTTGAGCTCCTGAATTCTGCAAATCCACTTTTTCCTTCTGAGCAAGCCATCCAATATATCAATGTCTATTTTGAGTATCCCCAGAAGTCAGACACATGCAGGCAGCTCCTTTTTTAAAAATCTCATTTTGAGGTGATAGTTATTTCTGAGTTACCTTTTTGTACTCTTTTTTCTCTTTCACCAATGCCAAATTCTATATAGTATTCCTTGTATGAAATCTCCCTTGGTGGTGTATATATTTTACTATCAGGACACTAATCAATACTCAGAAGAATGTAAATATTGGTGAATGGCAAAAAATGACTTCCACATATGCTATACATGCATCATCCCTCCATTACCTGTTCTATTTCCTTTCACATTATCCCAAATGTCATCTAAGAATGTTTTGATAGTGACTGAAGAGAACCAAGGAGTCATTAACATGGGCTGTGACCTCAGAATGATTTTGCCTGTATTTGATATTATTAATCTTTAATGAAAAGACCTCAGAAGATGGTTTTCATTGTAATTACATTTTTGTGGGTTTTGAAAGTGTGGATACAATAAAGGAAAGTTAAACTAATTCTCCCAGATGCAATAATAGATTCCCCTGCTCTTTCTCTCAGTGCAGTTACTTCTGAAAACTTTTCATTGTCAATTCTTTGTCCATTTGAGATGTATATAGTCTTTTTAGAAGTTAAATAAGCCCCTTCACACTTTTTTAGACCAGGCATTTTTTTCTTAAGGACTTTGGAGCTATCTCAGAAATGTAGTGATCAGAGAAGATAATGTCCCAGTTTCTGTGGGAGAGTAGATGCCTGAAAGCACCTGGCTCCATGTGGGCTTTACCTCTCATTCAGATCTAAGAAGTTTATTTTTCTCTGAATGATAGCAATTGCCCAGATGGCCACCCCAATTACAAGCTGAATTTAGGGTGAGCCATGTGTAACAAGTGGTACTGTCAAATCTTCTGGTATTCCTTTATATATATGTAATAGACGTAATAAGTTGCATCTGTCTGGGTATTTAAAAGAGTAAAATTTCTTTCTCTCCTTGCAATCTCTAGCTAATTGCCTATGATGCATGTCACATTATGGTTCAATACTTGTTCAATAATAAAATTGTTTTCCCTCTCTTATACTTTTGTGAGGAGTTTTTCTGAGTTAGCAAATTTTCTTTTAAATTCTATTTCACCCAACAGTTTCTCTAAGGGGCTTGAGTCTATGGTTTGATATCTTTTCGCTTTGGAAAGCTTGGCAGTTACTGACTTGAATATTGCTTCTGCTTTTTATTCTCTCTCCTCATCTTCTGGGATATCAATTTACATGTATCTTAGAATTTATGACTGTGCCACACGTGTCTCACACACTATCTTCTCTTCCCCAGTTTTCCCAATTTTCCTTTTTTCTCCCTATGTCTCATATTGGATGTTTATCATTTGCTTTTTTTTCCACTTATACAAGAGTAGTCTTCCATTGCAATTAGAATAATTGACTGTGTTTTTAAAATAAATTTGGATATTATATTGTTTAATCCTTTGTGTGCATTTGGTATGTCTATATGGATTCCAAATAGCTACTGCAATATCAATATTTAATCTATTTTTCCATTCTTTTCCATTTTCCAAAACCTAGTAATAAAATGAATTTTATGCTAACACCAATGTCTGGATCACTTGTCGCTTTATCTAATGCCTTTTATTGGCCTTGTAGTCCTATATCTCTGCATGCCTATTTTTTAATTTTCCATGTCAGGCATTTTTTAATTACAGAATTTTACAGAACTTATAAGTTTAAAAAAAAATCATGCAATAAGTACATAGTTCCCATTTACCCACACCCATTGCTTGCATTTTGCATTAGTATGGTGCATTTGTTACCAATGATGGGATAATATTATAATTCTATATTACCTACAATCCAAAGTTTCCACATATATTACCGAAAACTTAAATTGCCCCAAACAGAAATTCTGTACCAATTAAACATTAACTCCTCATTTCTTACTCCTATCTTGGCTCCAAGTAACTAATAATCTAGTTTCTGACTCTGTGAATTTGTTCATTATAGTTATTTCATATCAGTGAGATCCTACATTTGTCCTTTTGTGTTGGATTATTACACTCAACATGATGTCTTCAAGAATCATCAAGTTGTCACATATCCAATTTACACAGATGAATAATATTTCATTATATGTATATAGCACATTTTTTTTTATTCATGCATCTGTTGATGGACACTTAGATTACTTCTATCTTTTGGACATTGTGAATAATGCCACTAGGAATGTTGGTGTGAAAATATCTGTTTTAATCACTGATTTCAATACTTTTGGGTATATACCTAAAAGTGGAATTGGTCATATGATGATTCTATTAACTTCCTGTGGAACTGTGCAACTTTTTCCACAATGACTGTAACATTTTTCATTCCCAACATCAATGAATAAATCTTTCTAGTACTCTACAATCTCTCCACACTTGTCATTTTTCATTTTGTTAATACTAGTGTGTGTGAAATACTATCATATTTTGGTTTTGATTCTCATTTCCCCAATAGCTAATGATGTTGAACATCTTTTCTGTGCTTTTTGACATCTGTATATCTTTTCTTGAGAAAAATCTATTCATGTGTATTTCCCATTTTTAATTGGTTGCTTCTGTTTTTGTTGCAGAGTTATAGAATTTCACTATAAAGTCTGGATATTAATCCATGCTAATATGTGGTTTCCAAATATTTCCTTCAATTCTGTAGGTTGCATTTTTATTTTCATTATGAAAACCTATGATGCCCACATTTTTCAATTTTGATGAAGTCCCATTTATCTGTTTTTTTTTCTTTTTTTTTTGCTCATGCTTTTGTGTGGTAGAAGAAATCATTGCCTAAAAAAAGATCCTGAAGATACTTCTCTACTCTTCTTCCAGGAACTTTATAACCCTGGTTCTTATATTTAGGTCTTTATTCATTTTGAGTTGGTTTTTGTACATCGTGTGAGATAGAGGTCCCCTTTCATTCTTTTCATATGGACATCTGGGTTTCCAAGAACCATATGTTAAAGAGACTATTCTTTCAAAATTGACGAGACTAACTGTGGCAACATTCAGTTCCTGATAGGTGTGCGGGCTCATTTCTGAGCACTACTTTTGATTCCATTGTCTTATAATTTTGTCCTTGTACAATAAATATGCTATTTTGATGCCTGTTGCTTTGTAATAAGTTTTAAGTCAGGAAGTCATTTTCCAATATCATTCTTTTTAAAGATGATTTTGGTTATTCAGGCTCCTTAACTTTCCATATAAACTTGATGACTGGTTTTTCTATTTCTGCAAATGAGGCTGTTGGAATTTTGAGTGAGATGGCTTTAAATCTTTAAATTACTTTGGGTAGAATTGAGATCTTGACAATATTTAGTCTTCTAATCCTTTATTATGCTCTCCCCACATACCAGAAGCCAGACTCACCCTCTCCAAGCACTGAGGTGGAAGCACTCTCCCTGTAAAACAAGGTGGAAATGCCCACATATGCCAAATGATAGGGCAGATGTCCTGTTCCCTCCAAATTCAGGGTGGTCCCACCCTTTCCACACGCATGCGTGTGCCCGCTGTTTTGGCCCAAGGGGATCTCTTCAATCCAGATCTTAGTTCTCATGTTTCTGCCCTTGAAGTCATTCTGCCTTCAATTTGTCTCCTCTGTGTCCCTAAAACTCCAGGTGGGCAGTGGTTATATTCATACAAATTTCACAATAAACCTTCTTGGGTTTGAATGCAGTTGACAGGTGTCCAACCCATCAGTAGAAGAACATTCCCCAGATCCTTCCTATAGAGCTGCATTTCCACTCCTAACTTCCACTGAAATGACTGACTGTATCCATGTTCAGATCACACCCCACATTATATAAACTCAGGGAGGTCCCTGATAGAGCTCCATTACTGGTTCCCTTGTACCCAGGAGTTCAGTTCCAGCTTATCCCTTTCCTCCCTCATTTTGCTATATATCACAAGGAGAAATCAGGCTACACCTTCTGGACTTACTTTGGAAATCTCTTCAGCTCAATATAAGTTCATTGCTTAAATGTTCTGCCTTCCATTCACCATCAGACTTCAATTTCACCAAGTTTTTTGTCGATTTAAAATAAAGATTTCTTTTACTTCAATTTCCAGTAGCACATTTGACATTTCCTTCTAAGGTTTCAAGGGAAGCAACATTAGCATCCAAATTTCTAACAACAATTTCTTCAAACAATTTGGACTTTTTCTATCCAACACCTCAAAATTCTTCTAGCCTCTACCTTTTACCCAATTCCAAAGCTGTTTTTACCTTTTTGTCATTTGAGCTAGTAGCACTCCAAAGTCCTAGTACCAAAATCTGTTTTAGTTTTTTTTGTTGTTGTTGCCAAAGCCAATATCATGTAAGTCAGGTGGTCCTGGGATTTTCTTGGTTGGGACATTTTTTATTACTGATTCTTTACTTCTTATTGCTCTGTTGAGAACTTCTATTTCTTCTGGAGTCTGTGAAGGTAATTTCTAGAAATTTTTCCATTTCATCTATGTTAGCTAATTTTTTAGCATAAAAGTTGCTCATTGAATCATCTTATTATATCTTTGCATAGGTAGTAATATCTCTGCTTTTATTTATCTTTTCAGTTTTTTGTGTCCTTTTTACTTTGTCAAACTTGTAGAGGGTTTGTTGATTTTCTTGAAGGATGAATTTTTGTTTTCATTGATTCTCTGTACTCATTATTCTCTAATTAATCTATCTCTGTTCTAACCATTTTTATTTCCTTCCTTTTGTTTGCTTTGCTTTTAGTTTGCTCAACATTTTCTAGATTATCTAGCTATAAGGTTAGGTATTAGATTTGATGTCTTTCTGCTTTTTCATGTAATCATTAAAGCTGTAAATTTCCCTCTTAATACATTTGCTTCATTCCATATATTTTGGAATGTTGTGTTTTCATTTTAATTCCCATCAACATATCTACTAATTTCCTTTCAATTTCTTCTTTGACCCATTGGTTGTTTAATAGTGCATTATTTAATTTCTACAATTTGTG
>PVIY010059221.1:0-12123 GCA_004026745.1 Myrmecophaga tridactyla | reverse complement strand
CACTGGTCTGGGGGGCATAATGCTGGAATGCACTGGTCTAAGGCACGGGGCCCTTTGTTCGCATGCATAGAGCTGTGGCAGCAGGTTGGCGTTATGCCTTCATGGATTGGTGGCAGATGTGACCCTGCTGCTCAGGTCCAGCACTTTCTCAGAGCTGGGAAGTGAGGCTGAGGGCTGTGTGCATGTGCGGTTCTAGGACTGCTGTAAAGTATGGTTCCCAGAGCTGAATGACATGATTGGGGGCCCGTGCGCATATGTGGGACTGGGAGTGGCATAAACGGATACACTGAGCTTGACGGGGTGGGGGTGGGGTAACACTATGGGTGAGGGGCAGGGGTAGCCTGGATATGGAGGTTAGTGCCCACAAACTTTATGTGCTGGCAACAGCCTGCAGGGAACAGGGAGGGGGAGGTAGTGCTCTGGAGGTGGGCAGGAGAGGTGGGTTGGGCAACACTTGGGATTGGGGTGTGGGGCAGGTACATACACTGAGGGTTGGTGAGGTGGGGGCACCTGGAGCGTGGGGAATGGGAGATGGTGATGGGGCTCTGGTGCGTGGGGCATGGGGTGAGGTGCCAGTGACAGGGTTGCACTGGTGAGGGTAGCGCACCCAAGGAACGTGGCCTGTATTACTTCCTAGTCCTGCGTTCCTGTCTGTGCACTCTCGCGGGCTCTGTGCCTCCACGCCTCTGCACCAAGCTCCAGCTTTCTGCCTCTCAGTTCCTCGGCCTCTGCAACCAGGGCTGCCGCATATGGTACAGAAGGCTCTCCCAGGTCAGCCACACTCCCAAATTGCCGCCTTGGTTGCCTTCCTGTCCCTTATCTAACTTTTCCGTGGAGCAGGGCTAATCTCGAGCTACTCTAGTTGGCCATCTTCCCAGAAGTCCAGAATATTTTAATTTTGAGAGAGAAATATAAAATGTTCAACTCACTCAATTTAAAAAATAAAGAACATGAAATGTAAGGTTTCATTTTAAAATAACAAGCATATAATGTAAAATATATAATCCCAATTAAAATATGAGTGGTTATGATAGGATAATGAGAAAGGGACAGAAAGGAAGGGAAAGAGAAGAAGGAGACAGAGCAAGAACAGGTGTGCACTAGTGGGAGAGAGAGCTGGGAAGTGAAGAGAGAGCATTAAAAGGATGAAAAAGGGAGAAATTAAAGATTGTTTTAAGGATTGAGGCTCACCTTAAAGCCAGATTTTAAATACATTCTGGCAATAAATATTCTTTCTTGGGGTTTATATTCAGCTGAAGATAGCCACATATTTTACAGTTAAAGGAAATTGTCTAAAATCTTATTTGGAACAAGATGAAATGTAAACTATATTAATTGCTACTTTATTATTTTTAAAATTTACATACACTAAAATTAATTTTTTTTGTGTACAGTTCTAATGCGTGTAAAATTTTATTTAACCACAACCACAGTGAGGATACAGAACTATTCCATCACCCCCCAAAACTCCTTGCTGTTCCTTTTAGTCAAACCCTTCCCTTACCCTAGTCTGTGGCAACCACTGATCTGTGTCCTCTGTTCCTATAGTTTTGTTTTTTCTAAAGTGCCATATAAGTGGAATCGGAGAGTATGTAACATTTTGAAACTAGCTTCTTTCATTCAGCATAATGTCTTTACAATCATTCATGTAATTGCATGTATCAATAGTTCATGCCTTTTTATTGCTGAGTAGTATTCCCCTGTATGGATGTATCACAGTTTATCTATCCAGTCACCCATTCAAGGACATTGGGAGTTGTTTCCAGTGTTTTGCAATGATGAATAGAGCTGCTATAAACATTCATGTGCAGGGTTTTCATTTCCCTAGGATAAATATCCAAGAGTTGAATGCCAGGATCATATGGAAAGTATGCTTTTTTTAACAAGAAATTTCCAAATTGTTTACCCGTGGCTGTATCATTTTGCATTCCTACCTGCAATACATGAAGGTTTTAGTTGCTTCATGTCCTTTCCATACTTGGTGTTGTCAGGTTTTACTTATTTATTTACTTATTTATTTATTTATTTATAATCCATTCTAATAAACTTTTTGGTTTCTCATTGTGGTTTTGATTTGCATTTTCCTAACAACTACTGATATTAATGTTTTTTCATATGCTTATTTGTCATCTTTATATCATTTTTGGTGAAGTATTCAAATCTTCTGCTTGTTTCCTTTTAATTGGATTGTTGTTTTCTTACAGTTGATTTTGAGATTTTTTTTGTGTATTCTCAATATATGTCCTTTGTTAGATATGGGATTTGCAAATATTTTCTCCTAGCTTGTGGCTAGTTTTATCAATCTTGTAACAGATAGTATCTTTCACAGAGAAAAGGGTTTTTGAAAATTTTGATGGAGTTTGGTTTATCATTTTTTTTCTTTTATGGACTATGCTTTTGGTGTTTTGTTTTTTGTTTTTTGTTTTTTTTTAACATGGGCAGGCACCAGGAATCAAACCCGGGTCCTTGGGCATGGCAGGCAAGCATTCTTGCCTGCTGAGCCACTGTGGCCCGCCCATGCTTTTGGTGTTTTATCTAAGCATGCTTTGCTCAACCCAAAGTTATGAAGATTTTCATCTATATTTTCTTTTAAGAGTTTTATAGCTTTATGTTTTGCATTTAGGTAATGATCTATTTTGAGTGAAAGTGTGGGGATTAGATCAAAGTTAATTTTTTTTTGTATATGGATGTCTAGTTGTTCCAAAACCATCTTTACTCCTTTGAATTGTCCTTGCACACTTGTATAAAATCAGTTGGCTATATTGTGGGTCAAATAGAGTTGAATTCTGGTCTCATTGCTGTTTCATTGATTCATGTGTTTATCCCTTCGCTGATACCACACTGTCTTGATTACTGTAGCTATATAATATGTCTTAAATTCAGGTAATGTGATTCCTTTACCTTCATTCTGTTTTTTCAAAATTGTCTTGGCTATCCCAGTTCCTTCACACTTACATATAAATTTAGTTAATGACAAATTTATTAAAAAGAAAAAACATGCTTAGATTTCGATTGGGGTTGCATCATATTAATATCAATTTGGGAAGAAATGGCATTGAAAGTATATTGGCATGTCCAACCCATAAACATGGTATATCTCTCCATTTATTTAGGTCTGCTTAGGTTTCTTTCATCAGAGTTTTGTAGTTTTTAGCTAACAATTCTACACATGCTTTGTTAGATTTATACCTAAGTATTTCAAAATTCTTGGAGCTATTGTAAATGGTATTTTTAATGCAACTTTATTGAGATATATTTGCACACCATACAAACCATCTGAAGTATATAGTCACTGGCTCACAATTTCATCACATATTTATTCATACATCCCCAGAATTGTAAATGTTATTTTTTACATTTCCAGTTTTTAATTTTTCATTACTAGAATATAGAAATATTTTTTTCAAATGCTGATCTTGTCTCTTACACTTTTGCTAAACTCATAAATTCTAGGATCCTTTTTGTAGATTCCTTGGAATTTATTCTACTTGGACAATTATCTTGTCTGCAAATCGGGAGTTTTATTTTTTTCATTTCCAATCTGTATGTCTTTTCTTTCTTTTTCTTTTATTGCATTGGCTAGGTAGTATAATATTGAATATGAGTGGTGAGAGTAGACATCTGTGACTTGGCCTCAGTCTTAGAGGGGAAGCATTTAGTCTTTCATTTTTAAGTTTGGATGCCAGCTTGTGAGATTTTAGTACATGCACTTTATCAAGTTAAAGATTCATCTGTCTATTTCTAGATGGTTGCTAGCTTTGATCTTGAATGGATATTGAACTTTTGCTAATGCTTTTTCTGCCTCAGTTGTTTTGATCATGTGGATTTTCTTCTGTAGTCTGTTTATATATTAGATTACATTGATGTTTTTTATAATGGGTTATTTTATTTTATTACTTATTAGAAGCACTTTGCCACAGAAAATACATTAGTTTTTAAATAAGCAAAATCCAAAGCTTTCACATTATATATTATTTTCCCCCAAGAAGCATCATTTATGAAAACAATCAGTAAATTCCAGAAGTCTACACTGATAATGTGCACAAGTATGCTATTGTGACATTAACTATACACAGTAAAAATATTCATCTATTGTGGAATTATGGATTTGTAATATACCTTAAGGGAGGCCATAAACAATTCAAAGAAGAGAGATGGTGTAGAATGCAATGGCTCCTATGCAGGCAATGTTTGTAGAACATAGGAGACAAGCAATAAATGTTTATTGGCAGTAAAGATGAGAATTCAACGTCCACTGGCCCTTTCCTTTCAGTTTTTCTTAAGGAATATATGGCCAACATTCTGAAAATCACAGAGACCTTGGCAATTTGAGTGGCAAAGCTGCAGTGTACCTGGGTCTGATCACACTTGTAGACAAGTAATACAACATATGTATTTAAAATTGTGAGGTATATGTCCTGTTAAAAGTTGTGCTAAAATCCTTATGGAAGGAAGGGAGACCTTCACTATAAGGAGCTGGGACTCTTGAGTGCTTTATATCTTCATAATTAAGAAAATCATCAGTGCCTGGACATAAAGCAAGTCATTCAAAACAAATGTAGACTTCAAGACCTCACTGACAGTTTTTCAGTCAGATCAATAGAACTATAATTTATGCTTTAAAACATTTCTTTTGACTGTTTTACTTCATAAAATTTTTAGCATTATTTTCGGTTTCATTGGATTATATTGATGATACTGGATTAAACATTTTAAATTTAATTGCAAATGGCACAAAAATGACATCTATTCTCAATATTTGCTCATGTACAATTTTTAAATACATGAAAGAACCGTTTAATATAAATGTTAAGGTCACTTGTAGCAAAATACGGAACATTAGAATGATTAAAACTTTTATACTTAAAGGTAGACACTTCATAATATTTGTATTTTGCTCAAAGGTAATTTTTTTGGTGTTGATATATTAACTATATTCCATCAACTGTATAAGTTTTCCAAGGGAATAGATTATCAAAATTTTGTAAAAGAGAAGAAAAAAAATCTGTCTAAACTACATTTGAATGGAAGGCTACAGAAAGGAATGCAACTTCATTTTCCCCTTACTTTGTTTTATAAGTCTGCTCTATTATATTCTTCATGGTCCAGTTCTGAAATTTTATTCCCTGATGTAAAATCTAGTGGCAATATTTGTTTTTTTTAATCTTTTGCTCTGAAGTAAAGTGTTTGTTGCCTGTGGAACTTGATATAATTTTTTTTTAACCTTTGTCACATAATCTGCTAAACAAAGGCAGGTGAAGGCAGTAATAAGCCTTAAAGGTGTTTTAGGTGGCAGTGGTAGCATTAAAGAGTTCTTGGCTTTCAGCAGCTGGTGAGTCCTTCTGATCCTGTTTTAACTCTCACATTAAATGGATAATATTAAACTATTCCTGTTATTTTCATCATGGAGGCAATGAAGTTCACTTTATCCCTACCTAAAACATGAGCAGAACTTTCAGGGTCCAAAGGACCCATCTACTGTTTGGTTTAGGTATTCCTTCTATAGGTTTTCGCTACCAGAGAGTCAGCCACATTTTGTCGGAAAAGTCTTGGTAGGGGGGAACTTCACAAAGCAATCTCATCAATGAGGAAGCTCTAATTGTGAAAATGATCTTTCTTTTACCAAAACCAGAGTTCCTTCCCTGTAACTTCTAATCAGTGCCTCAAACAGTGCAAGGTTCTTAGGGCACTCCAAATGAATTCAGTGATGAATGAAAGAGTGAACCATTCTAATTCTGCCTTTTAACACTATACAGAATGAAGTTGTTCTGTAAGCCAGGCCATTCCCTTGTCCTACACAAGTATTCTCTTTCCCAGGATCCATATTGCTATTTCCTAATCTATTCTTTTTTTTCCCTTAATCTCCATATATATTTACACTATTTAGTATCATAATATACACAGTGTAATTTTTATTTTCATCTTTCTTCTCTTCCTCTTCCCTTTCTTTCTGTTTTTCTTTCTTTCATCTTTCCTCTTTGCTCTTTTTTTTCTGTAACTTTAACTTGCAAACAAGGCATTTTACCTCTAAACATTTCAGCCTATATTACCTAACAACAATAACATTCTCTTACATAATTGCCCAATCCTTAATTCGAGAGATTTAACTTTGATCAAAATTCATTATATAATGTCCATTTTCCAGTTTCACAGATTGTCCCGCTATTGTTCTTTTTTAAAAAACTTTTTTATTTTATAATATAACATATATACCAAGCAAAGAAAAAAGCAATAGTTTTTAAAGCAGTCTAAAACAAGTAGTTAACAGGATAGATCCCAGAGTTTGTCATGGGCTACCATACCATCATCTCAGATTTTTCCTTCTAGCTGCTCCAGAATATAGGAAGCTAGAAGGGATAAATATTTTTTTTATCATCACAGTTGACTTTTGTATGTGTGTTTGTGAAAAATAACGTCTATACAAAAAAGCAATAAATTTCAAAGCACAGCAGAACAATTAGTTGTAGAATAGATCTCAGAGTTTGGTATGGGTTACAATTCCACAATTTTAGGTTTTTACTTCTAGCTGCTCTAAGATACTGGACAGTAAAAGAAATACCAATTTAATGATTCAGCAATCATATTCATTTGTTAAACCCTACCTTCTCTGTATAACTTCACCATCACTATTGATCTTTCTATCCCACTCTTTACGGGTATTTGGGCTATGCCTGTTCCAACTTTTTCAGTTGGAAGGGGCTGTCAAATAATAAATATGGGGTAGAGAGATGGAACTAGCTGATGCTCTGGAGAGGCTGGGACCTCTAGGTTTCAGGACTTATCTGGTCCAGAGACCCATTGGGAGGTTGTAGGTTTCTGGAAAGTTACCCTAGTGCATGGAACGTTTGTAGAATCTTACATACTGCCCTAGTTTTTCTTTAGAATTGGCTGGAATGGTTTTGATTAGGGTTTGGCAAGTATAGGTAGCAGTGTCTAACTCAAGCTTGTGTAAGAGTGATCTCCAGAGTAGCTTTTTGACTCTATTTGAACTCTCTCAGTCACTGATGCTTTATTATTTACATTTCTTTTTGCCCTTTTGGTCAGGATGGAATTGTTGATCTACCAGGGCCAGACTCATCCCTGGAAGCCATCTCCCACACCTCCAGGGAGACTTTCACCCCTGGATATCATGTCCCACATAGGGGTAAAGGCAATGATTTCACTTGCAGAGTTGGGCTTAGAGACAGTGAGGCCACATCTGAGCAACAAAAGAGGTCCTCCAGAAGTAACTCTTAGGCATACTTATAGGTAGGCTAAGCTTCTCAGCCACCTACATAGCTTCACAAGAGTAAGCCTCAAAATCAAGGGCTTGGCTTATTGATTTGGGTGTTCCTAATGCTTGACACAGTAGCAGGGGATTTCGTAATGGTAAAGTTTAGAAGTTCCATATTTTTTTCTCCCATCCTAACCTGTTCTTTGAAGACAAGATTCTCAGATGTTTTGTCAATTTTACTTTTCTCTGAATGTGCTTACTTAAGTTGACCAGTAGATTTCTTAAAATGTGGTCCTAGAGAACCAAGCTTAATACTCCAGTTGGAGTCAGCTCTGAGCAGGATAGAAACCCTGGATCTCTTAGCCTAGCATTCCATCTAAAATAGTGTCTGACTCACAAAGTATTCTTTTGGGTTATCTTTTCCTAACTACTTCCAAGTAGAGGCATTTTGTTCTGAGCAAGATCACTGATGAGCACATATTCTGCTCTGTGAGAGGAATTATTTCCCTGAATTTCCAGAATAAGGAGGGGGTGGAGTATGCTTTGCTGAAGCCTGTGGTGTCCAGGAATATGGTGGAGGCAAGTCTGCAGAGTATTCCATCTCCTGGTTGTTACTATAGGGGGTGGTGCCACAGGATAGGAGGAGATGGTGTTGATGTGGGTGGTCCTGATGACGCCCACCCGGGTCCCGTGGTTGCTCTTCAAGCACATGCACATGCAGATGGCAATTCTGCCTATGACCCCCATGATAAATACGATTCCAAACACGATGCTGGCAATGGCATGCCAGAGAGGATATTCCCAGTATAGGCATAGTAGAAGTAACAATAGGGTATGGTTCCATCACAGCAGTAAGATCGTCAATCTTTGCTGCACTAAGCAAGGCAAATGTCTGCATAGTTAAAAAGCAGGATCAACTTCAGAAGCAAGATCCCTGGAAGCCCCCACAGCCTTGTTGCATCCATCCAAGCCAGTGGCTGGAGGTTGTATGGCTTGGATAGATAGACTGGAGAGAGGGCTGGGAGCCATGGGAGAGCCCAGAACAGGGAGGAGATAGAGGGGATGGAGGGTGGCCAGATGGAGTGAGCAGCAGTCCCTAGAGAGGGGAGGGGTGGAGTCCCAGCCATTGCCCAGGGAGCCTTGGAAGGAACCCCAGCCAGGGAAGGCTTTGCCTTTCTCCATTTTGCTCTTGGAGACAGCCCTTGATTGATGTTTGAAGACTGAGCCAGACTTGCATGCTTGGAATAAACCGTATTGGTTATTACGTATTATTCTTTTTAGAGATTGCTGGATTTGGTTTGCTAGTATTTTGCATATATATTCATGAAAGATATTGAAATATAGTATTATTTATTTATTTATTTTATACTGGTTTTGGCATCAGGGCAACTGTGACCACGTGAAATAAGTTGACATCTGCTTCTTCCACTTTTATTTTCTGGAAGACACTGCAGAATTGGTGTTCTTTCTTTCTTTCTTTCTTTTTTTTTTTTGTAAGCTGTATGCCTGAGGGTCACATTTCATTCTTTTTCCATGTCAGTATCCAATTACTGCAGCACCATTTGTTGAATTTTTATTTTAGCCTTTTGTTTGTTTTTTGGGAAGTGGACCTGCCAGAATCAAACTGGGTCTCCCGCAAGGCAGGTGAGAATTCTACCACTGAACTGCCCTTGCATGCCGCCCCCCGCCCCGATGTTATTTATTTTTTGACAATGTGTAGTAGAATTCACCAGTGAAACCATCTGGGCCTAGAGTTTCTATTTCGAAAGATTTTTTTGATACAGATTGAATTTCATTACTGAATACACAAGTGTTCAGATTTTTTATTTTTTCTTGGGTGAATTTTGGTAATTTGGTAATTTTAAGGAATTGATTTATTTCATCCAACTTGTTGAATTTATCTGCATAATGAATGGGGTAGGTCTATAGTGATATCTCCTCTTCCTGAATTTGGTAATTTACATTTTCTCTCCTTTATTCTTTGTTAGTCTGGGTAGAAGTTTATTTTATGTTATTGATCTTTTCAAATTTATCAGCTTTTGTTTCATTTATTTTTCTCTACATTTTTCTGATTTCATATTCATTGATTTCTATTCTTTATTATTTCCTTCCCTCTGCTCATTTTGGATTTATTTATTTATTATTATTATTATTTTCATTTTGGATTTATTTTGCTCCTTTTTTCTGGTTTCTTGAGATGAAAGCTTAGAATCTTAATTTGGGACTTCTTCCCCTAATATAAGCATTTAATGCTTTAAGTTTCCTTCTTAGCACTGCTTTAGCTGCAGCCCATGCATTTTGGTAGACTGCAGTTACATTATTGAAAGTGTATTCTAATTTCCTTTGAGACTTCCTCTTTGACCCATAGTGTATCTTTAATTTGAAAATATTTTGAGATTTACCAGTATTATTCTGTTACTGATTTCTAGTTTACTTCCACTAAAGTCAGAAAATATACATTGTGTTATTTCAGTTATTTCAAATTTGTTAAGGTTTATTTTATGACCCAAGATGTGTTCTTTCTTGGTGAATGTTCCGTGAACACTTGAAAAGAATGTGTAGTCTGCTGTTTGGGGGTAGAATATTCTATTAAAATCAGTTAGTTCCATTTGCTTGAAGGTTTTGTTCAGTTCTTTTATGTCTTTCCTGATTTTCTGTTTTCTCTGTTTCTTATTGAGAGAGGAGAGGTATAGTGGTTGATGGTGGATTTGTCTATTTCTTCTTTTGATCCTAACAGATTTTACTTCATATATTGAGGCTCTGTTGATAGGTTCATATACATTTAGGATGGTTATGTCTTATTGATCAATTGTTCCTTTATCTTTATGTAATGTCCCTCTTAATCTCTGGCACTTTTACTTGCTCTTAAGTCTACTTTATCTGATATTAAAGTAGCCACATCATATTTCTTTTGAGACATTTTAATGCTATATCTTTTTTCTTCCTTTAGCTTTTGTTCTAGTTTGCTAGCTGCTGGAATGCAACACACCAGAGATGGATTGGCTTTCAATAAAAGGGGATTTATTTAGTTAACATATAGTTCTTCAGAGGAAAGGCAGCTAACTTTTGACTGAGGTTCTTTCTTATGCGGGAAGGCATAAAGTGATCTCTGCTGGCCTTCTCTCCAGGCCTCTGGGTTCCAGCATCTTTCCCCTGGGGTGATTCCTTTCTGCATCGCTAAAGGCCTGGGCTGAGATGCGAGTGCTTTGATGAGGTATGCTAAGCTGCTTGGGCTGTGCTCCGTTGAGCTCTCTCATTTAAGCACCAGCAAATTAAGTCAAACATCATTCATTGCAGTAGGCATGCTTCTTAGCAGACTCAAGATGTAATCAGGAACAGATGAAGTTCACATGCCATCGGTTCATGTCCACAGCAGTATAACTAGGCATCTTCACCTGGCCAAGTTGATGAATGAATCTAACTACCACAGCTTTCAACCTGAAAATTAAAATGAATTTCTTTTAGATAGCATTTGATTGGCTAAATTGGTATATTTATTACTATTTACATTTAATTAAATATTGAGATGTTTATCTATAGTTCTAACATTGAATTATTTGTTTTTCTGTTGGTTCCCTCTATTTTTCATTCCACTGTTTTTTCTTTCCTACCCTCTTTTGGATTATTTGAATATTTTAAAATTTTAATTTACTGATGGAATTTTTTACTATATTTTCACATTTTTAGTGGTTCTTCTAGGATTTAAATACAGATACTTAACTTTTCACATTGCACCTAGAATTAATATTTTACCACTTCAAATAGAGTGTAGAAACCTCACCACCATATCAGTCTCTTCACCGTCCCCCTTTCTATTGTAGTTGTCACATGTGTTACATCCACATGTATTAAAAACCCCATCAGACAGTTATAATTTTTGCCTTTATCCATTTTGCATATTTTAAAGAATTTATTAGAAAAATAAGCCATGTTCCCTTCCATGTGAAGAATTTCCTTCTGCATTTCTTATAAAGAAGGGCTGTTGGAGATGAATTCTCTTAGTTTTCCTTCACTGAGAATGTCTCTATTTCATATTCAGTTGTGAAATATATTTTTGCTGGGTATAGAATTCTGAATTGATAGTTCTTTTCTTTCAGCACTTCAAAAATACTGTTCTGCTGCCATTTAGATTGTTGTTCTTCAATATATGATGCATCATTTTGCCCTGGCTATTCCCAAGATTTTTTCTTTGTCTTTATTTTTTATAAGCTTGATCATGATTTATCTGGATATAGATTTCTTTGAATTTATCCTGTTTGGAGTATGCTGAGTTCTTTTTTTTAAGCAGCTTTTTGAGATATAGTCACAAACCATACAGTCCATCCAGAGTGTTTCAATGGCTTGTAGTATAAACACAGAGTTGTTCGTTTATCACCATAATCAAGTTCAGAGCATTTATATTACTCCAAAAAGAAAAATCCCATTCCCCTTAGCAGTCACCCCTCAATCCTTCTATCCTTCCCCAGCTCTACATAATCATGAATCTAATTCTGTCTCTATAGATTTATGTATTTTATATTTTATATAAATGAAATCATGCCATATGTAGTACTTTGTGTCTGGTTTCCTTCACTTAGCATAATGCTTAAAAAATTTTTTTTATTATTTTTATTTATTTATTTATTTATTTTACAATTGTTCCCCCATTATTTGTTTTTATTTCATATGTTCCTCTCATCTGTTGACAAGGTAGATAAAAGGAGCATCAGACACAAGGTTTTCACAATCACACAGTCACATTGTGAAAGCTATATCATTATACAATCATCATCAAGAAACAGGGCTACTGGAACACAGCTCTACATTTTCAGGCAGTTCCCTCCAGCCTCTCCATTACATCTTGGATAACAAGGTGATATCTACTTAATGCATAAGAATAACCTCCAGGATAACCTCTCGACTCTGTTTGG
>PVIY010059220.1:0-12135 GCA_004026745.1 Myrmecophaga tridactyla | reverse complement strand
CTGGGGACAGGCCAGGCCCTCGGGGCAGGATCTGCTGGGGACAGGCCAGGCCCTCGGGGCAGGATCTGCTGGGGACAGGCTGGGCCCTCGGGGCAGGACCTGCTGGGGACAGGCCAGACCCTCGGGGCAGCACATGCTGGGGACAGGACAGGCCCTCGGGGCAGGACCTGCTGGGGACAGGCCAGGCCCTCGGGGCAGGATCTGCTGGGGACAGGACAGGCCCACGGGGCAGCACATGCTGGGGACAGGCTGGGCCCACACAGTGTCCAGGCCCCTCCCGACTGGCCGCAGTGGGAGGTCAGGGCTGGGCGGGCAGGCCCTGCAGGAAGCCACTCCGCTCCAGGGTCCCGCAGCTTCCCGAGAGGGAGGAGGTGGCTCGTTAGCCAAGATTAAGCCAGAACATGCAGAGGGTAAGCTGGCATGCCCTCTGGGACCCGTCTGGGAAAGGCAGGCAGGAAAACTGTGTACGTTTTTGTGGAAGAATAAGTTTAGGAAGGTGTCCCAAACACCTTATTTACGTAAAATAATTCCCATCCAAGGACGCCTCCTGCTCCCTCCCTGCACACCTCCCTAGCATTGCCCATTAAAACCAGCACATTTAAGTGGGCCCTTGCTCCTTGCTTCCGAAGGGAGGGCCGAGAGTGAGGCAGCTGAGCACATCTAAGGGAGGATGTGGGGCTCTGTGTTCAGTTCCTCTTAAACCAGTAAGATGCTCGTTGTCACTTTTTAGGCTCCTCATTCGTTTATTTTCTTCTTTGTATTCTGAGTCCATCCCAAAAAGCTGCCAAAACTTCCAACAAAGTTGGAACACTAAAAATATACACTAAAAATAATACACTAATTAAACCATATCACTGAGAAGGAGCAGAGATTCCACCTGGAACTGTCTTGTGAAATTGGTATTCAAAAGCAAGTTTTAATCTCACCCTTCTAACAACCAGGATACGAAGGGAATACGCTATTCCTAGTTACCAAAAAGGAGGAAACTCCTGTTTTGCCAAGGGAGACAAAGCACTGGGCTCACGCCATTGGTGCCCCTTCCTGAGGGGGCACGGCAGCCACCCCTCGCCCGGCACCCTGCCCCTCTGTGTGCCCTTGCTGTGGGCACCTGGCCGGCTCAGAAGGCCTGTCCTCCGCATTATCTCGTGCTCCCTCTGCATGTGCCCGGCATGGCTTGGGCCACGGAAGCTCAGTTGGATCTCAGAATGATTTTGCCCAGGTTGGCCTCTGGATTTACAGGCGTGGGAATCTTACGGAAGCCTCCACCAGCCCCCTTCCTTCTAGCCTTTTGCTGCTGGGAAGAGGTGCTTGTTTGGACCAGTGCCTCTGGACGGATTGGAGCTCTGTAGAACACGCTTTGGGGAGCTGATGCAGAGGGCTAGTGGGTGATGTGCCCCCCTCTCCCCGAGTAGGTGGCACAGCTGGTGGTTGCAGAAACATCTGGGACTCAGGAACTCATCTTATGAGCAGGGAAAGTGAACAATGCCCCATCTCCTCAGCTCCTTTGTGAAGTTGCTCCAGGACTTTGGAGCAACTTTACATGCCTGTGAAAGCTGCCCATTCCTAACCCGACTCCATCTTCTAAGTCCTGGGGTTTTCTGGACATACACCAGAACTCTCTAGAATTTTGCGTGTATATGGCAGGGAGGGGTTTACAGAGATCTGCTGTGCTGGACTTTTTCAATAGACGATGTGAGAGAGAAGACGCTGGAAGGAGAATCCTTTCTCTCTGGAATTCAGATGGGTTCCCTGAATATTTACTGATGGCCTTTATGTAGACGTGTGTATTTTGTGCGTCTGCACAGCGTAGAATTCTGGGCTTTAGGATGAATCGTTACCTAAGCCCGGAATATTTCAAGGCGAGGACAGGCCTTTGATGGGGAGTAAAGGCTGGGTTCTCGGCCAGTGTCACCCTTCAGAAGAACAGGCGAGGTGGCCCAGCTTCAGACCGTGATGTCAACTCGCCTCCAGCAAGAAAAACTGGGGCTCGAGTCCTCCAGAGGCTAAAAAGAACGTGCTCAGTTCTCCTTGGAATGTTTTTCCTAATTTCTTTGAGTGATGACTTGAGTCTTACTTGTGCTTATTCTCTTTAAAAGTATTAGAAAGGAAGATATCCACAAGACAAAGTAGAGAGGAGCTGATAAGAAGGGGAGTTCTTAAGGAATTGCCTGACGAAGGTGAGGAAATTAATCATACTTTTAAAATCATGTGCTCCTTTGTTCTTTGCTCTTTCTTTCATTTCCTTTGGAATTTAAAATGCTGGTATCGTCAGAGAGAAAGCAGTAACTCTCTCCAAGCATCTTGCTTTAACCTCTCCTGCCTCTGTGGGCTGCAGAGAACCTGGGGTATTTTAGAAGGAAGTTCCATGGCCCTTCTGGTGAGCTCTGCTAAAGCCAGAGCTCCACAGCAGTGACTCATGGCTGCGGCCCTCAACGCAATGCCAGCGCTACAGGATTCCTTCTCTTCTCCATTCTTGAGCTTCAGTATTTCTGTTCCAGTTCACTCAGTTGTTTGAGTAAATGCAAGCTCAGCTTGTTCATGTCTTATTTGTTTCTTAGGACAACCAATAAAAGAGAAAAGAGAGAAAAGCGGTGGTGAATGTGCCTCTCGCTGCTGCTCTCCATGATACACTCTAAGTAAGACTGGTACGGCATGAACAAGCAAGCTAAACTAATTTGCTTTATGCATTCTCTCAAGCTGTTTTCCTGCTATTATGCTCTTTTCATTTCTCTGAATCTAGTTACTCCTCACCTTTTCACTAATGACTTTTGTTGCCAAGTATTTTTTTTTCTACCTCTAAAGTCTTCTTCCTATTTTCTTCCACCCTTCCAAGGAGAGTCTTGTTCAAAAAGACAAGGCTTAGATGGAAGCGGAGGTTGACCCTCAAAAGAAGAGACCAACATTGGTTATTTCTCCAAATAAATAAAACCAAATGATTTTCACCCCTCCCACTACCATTAAAATAAAAGGACATTTTAGTTGCAACATTATTGATTGATCTCATGCCATTTCCCCCTGACATTTACTAGTGTAAATAAAGTATGATTATTGTACTTTCATGGGGCAAAATAAAGAGCTGTTGATTTGGGATTGAAATAATAGTACTTCTCTTTTCCTGATATGTCTTCTTACAAAGAACTTAACATTTATAGACATTTTCTATTTATAAATCAAAATAACATGGCTCTTACCAACATCCAAGTAATACCACAGTGGAGCTAGGAAATGCTTTATTTGGTTTACTCCTGCTTCAAAGAAAACACAGAATCCCAAGTGAGTAATACTATTTTTTCTTGAGCCCTCATAATTTTCGGTATTTTGTTTCAATTTCTGACCTGTCAAACTTTTCTCACTATACCCTGTGAATGAACTTTGTCTTCCCTCGTTCCCTAACACCCTGAAGCTATTTATTTCCTGTCTGAGACTTTCTTTAAATTTATTTACATGGGCAGGCACCGGGAATCGAACCCGGGTCCTTTGGCATGGCAGGCAAGCACTCTTGCCTGCTGAGCCACTGTGGCCCGCCCCTGTCTGAGACTTTTGAAAATGAGAAAAATGTATATCCCTAACTTTGTTTGACTTGTATTATCAAAGCCCACCTCCTGTCCCATCTCTGGTGGCAGAGGAGAAATCACACAGCCACATCCCAGCCATCGGCTTTATGGAATGGGCCTGTGCACTTGCTGGGTGTACTTTATGTATAGAAATTTTTTTTAAAAAAATGGGACAACTTTATGATTTAAACTTTAGTGGGTTTAAAGATAGAGAATAAAGAGACTTTTTCTAGTTCCAATTAAAATTCGTAGATAGAAGTATCCCTTTTCTAAAAACAAGTAGCAGCAGTCAATTGCAAGAAATGCTGGGCAGCGATGCTAGGTTTTTATTTTGCCTAGCTCTTCAGTTATTTGCATGATAGGTTACAACTTCCTGAGCCAATAGAGGCTTACTCCCCAGAAACCTGCCTCTGTTTGGCCTTTATCTTTAACTTTTGCAGCTGAATGCTAAAAGTATTATAACGTTAAGAGAACAAAACCACTTTGTTTTGTTTTGTTTTTTTAACAGAACCATCTTTAACCTAAACGTAATGTAATAGGCTTACGTTGGGAAGTCAGAAACCACTGACCTTGACCTCCTGCCTGTCACGTGGTGTCCATTTGGCACTATACAGTGACTGAATGTTTGGAAGTCGCCTGTGCCACCTGCAGGAAGGGCTGGAGAAAGTAGCTGCTGGTCACCTTTCCAGAAGCAGTTCTCTTGAGAACCGCAGTGTGTGTTGAGCGGCAGCCCGGGTTGGGCAGCGCCTGTCCTGGGTGCCAGCTGTCCCTCCTCTCCGTGAAGCATCTTCCATCACCTTCGCCTTCTGCTCTGGGCAGCGCTTGGCAGCTCTATTTATTAAATAAATGGCAGCCTGCGTCCATTTGCTGGATGCTTCCAGCTTCCCTGGTCTGCCCCCGGCCCATCCTGCCCCAGGACCCCTCCCCAGCTACTATTAGTTTCCCTTTTAGGTTCTTTCTCTCTCACAAGGAACCACCTCCAATCTAAAAGTTCAGCGGCTGGTCTGGTGGTCTGAGAAGAACACCGTCCAGCCCATGGCTTGTCCTTGTCTCCATCCTTCCCCTCCGCCTTCTCCCTTAGCCAGAAGGATGACTGTCCCCCTCCCCATGCTTGTTCTTTCTCCCATGGAGGGCTTTTGAACCTTCTCATGGGTCACTCACCTTTTGGTCATACGTGATTTTCTCCTCAGATCTCTTCCTCTGTTAACTATATCCTAAATACACCTGCTTTCCAGAAAGAGGTAAACCCTTGCGCCACTCTTGCTCCCTTTTGTAACCATGTTCTCCCGTGTGTGTGTCCCTGCTTTCCTCTAAGCTGGCCCCTCCTTCCTGAGTTTGCTGCTCCCTTTGCATGCAGAGGCCCCTCGCGCCCTGGCCAGGTCCGTCCTGACCGCCGCCGGCCCAGCCCAGCACCTGCCCTTCTCCACTCTGCTTGTGTTTTACTCACGTGCACAAGCCAGATCAAGGATTTAACTGCTTTTCATCTGCAAAACTTTGTTAATGCACAGGACTATGCATTTTTCACTACACACACCAAATAATTGTAATAACTTCAGTTCTCCTGTTTTATTCTTGGATTTCTCCATTTCTCCTTATTTATCGTAAGCATGTCTGCATTTTCTGCAGGTATTTTCAAATACATGCACTGGCTTTATCTCATGTATCAAGCAAGTACCTTTCCACGTGTTTCTATCACGTACTAATGTGTTTTCTTCTTGTGCCCTGTTCCATTTGATTTTCTCTCTAGCTTTTTTGCTCTAAATTAAAAAATCTGTTATTTAACCTACCAAAGAATTTTAATATATTAACGTTTAAAATAGAAATGTTGTCATGTAGCATGTTTTCAACGTATTTTTATTACCAACTAAAGTCAAAGAAAACATTTACATTTGGTAACCTAAAAACTGAGGACTTTCATATAAAGAAAATGATTCTCTTTTTTTTTTTAAATTTTCCTTTCTCACAGCAGTTTTTATTTTTCCTGGGCCTAATAACTGAACATTATTTTTGCCCATCCCCCTCCATCCCCCCCCCCTTTTTTTTCCAGCCAGTTGCTTAGGTTGCAATGTCCTTTTGGTTCCGATTTGGTTTGACATCTTTAAGAAATTACTGTCTTAGTTTCATTAAAATAGCTAAGATTCATTTGCAGTGACATTGCCTCCAGTTATTGTTCATTACTGATTATCATGCTTGGAAGCAATGTGCGGTAATTGCTATTTCATTTGGGGCCTGACCTCATTCCATAATATATATTTTGCTTATTAAAGGGCCACACCTGTTTTTGTTGAGAAGACCAATGGATTTTATTGTTGGGCCAAAGCAATGCAATCACATTTATTAGAAATTTGGGTGATGGTCTCTGTTTATAATGATTTCCAAAATAAGACTAAACAAAAATTGCATTAAAACAGCTGTGATCGTGCATTTCTTCAGGTGTGCTGAGTCAAAGCTTCAATTCACTAATGTTTCTTTTATAATAGTAGGAAAGCCTCTTAAAATTTTCCAGTTATGAACTGGAGTTAATCTTTTTAAGCAGCACTGAATTAAGAGTTTCTGCAAAATCTCATTTACTACTGAAACCCCCAGAACTCACGAAGGTTCAGAGGTTAAAATGAGTTACATAACACTTAGATAACATATTAGAACTTTTGTTTTTAGCTGTGATTTTTAGAAAATTCCTCTGGGATTACTTTTCTTTGTGTTTTTCTCCTGATAATGGTTTCAGATTATTATTAAGCCCACTTAAGGGCTTCTTTGGTCTGTTGTATATAACCAATTAACTGAGCACTTTTCAGTACTTCCATAAATAATAAAATAAAAGTAGAATTAGCCTCACTACTTTCTCGGAGTGTGGCATGGCGGCTGGATTACACAGTTCACAGCGTGTGCTCTAGGGTGGTGCTTAGAAATGTTCGTGCTTTCTCACTAATTGTTTGTGTATGTGATTACATTTCATGGTATTTGTGTATTTGCATTCACTCTGTGTTTTGGATACTTGTTAAAATGTTTGTTTCATTTTCCAGATTTCTCCTTTCACCACTCAGTTTCTGAATGACAGAGGCTCCTAAATGCTGCCCCCCAGGGATCTGCTGAGGGCAGCGAGTTAATTAGTTCAGCTGTCCCTGTGGTCTGGGCTTGGCGGGTACGCTGCCCACAGAGATGCTTTCTCCCAGGACCAGGGGCTTTCTAGCTCTTCTGTTTGAATGGGTCATTTAGTAAAACATGGTGGAACCGGATAGGTGGTGTTTGGTTCTCAGGGACTGACGTGATTTTTAAGAAAGCCATCAAGTTAGACATCTAGGTGTTTCTTTCCCCGTTTTAGATGGAGATGTAACAGTTAACTTTGAGAGTTCAAACGGGCACATGATCCCCATCGGAGAGGAAGCCCCCTGGGAGGAAAGGGTAGCGAGCCCTGAAGGAGGGACCGGCTCTGCGAAGACAGCACTGCACCAAGACGGGGCAGGAGACCCGAAAGGTAAACGGCGAGGGATCCAGGGCTGTCTCCCTTCAGTCCAGCTCCTTAGGCTCCCAACGGCAACCCCAGAACCCTGGGGTCTCTGTGGAGGAGGCTCGCAGATGCAGGACAGGTGGGGAGGGTACAGCGGTTTCCCCCCGTCTGCGCTGCATGATCACATGTATGGCTTCTCGTTGGAGGGCTGGTCAGAGCCTGGTGCATCCTCACGGGGATGCCCTCCTGTTCTCGGGTCTTCTCACAAATGAAAGGGCCAGCCAGGGGTCTGAACTCCTCTCTGCTGGTTACAGATGGCCCCTTGCGTCACTCGGCCTGGAGGACAAGGGAGCAGGATGGCACTCAGCACAGCCTCTCCAGGGTAGAGTGGGGTGGGGGAACCTCAGCTGGTGGCATCCGTGCACCCAGCATGGTGCGTTCGAGTCCAGGTTCTGGAGCCTTCTGAGAGAGACTGGGAGTAGCTCCCAGAGATGCTGGGGCCTAGGCTTGTGGTGCCCGGCTGGTAGCCACAGCTCCACTCTATGATCTGCCCATGCAATTGGGAATTTCAGGCATGGCAGAGGCTAATATTGGCTGATTCTGAAGACTTCCTGAGACACCTGGGTTTCTAGAGCGAGGCTTCTTGGGTGGATTGAGATACCTGCAAAACACGTGTCTGCCAAGGACCCCAGAAAATTCAGATCCTGGATGGCCGATTGACCCACATCTCAAGACAGCTCTTACTGGAACGCCCCCCGGGCAAGGCCTATTGGGAGCTTCTAGATGGTTCCATGAACCAAGAAGTGCACCGCAGGAAAGAGACTATTCCCTTGGCTGTAACTCACTGTCTTGGCATTGGGTGGCCAGAGTTGGTCAAACCTAGTTTGGGTCCTGTCGGCATTTTGAAAACTTAGACACTGCTGAAAGCAAACTTCTCTTTCTTTATTTTTTGGCCCAAATCCTCCATAGATTAAGGGTATAGAATAACATTTGATGACCCTATGAAACAGGCATTGTAAAATAAGACTCTTCTCTGGGAGTCCACAATCACCTTCTATTTCCATGCAAATTAGCCTTTAAAATTTTTAGAAGCCCCTATTAATAAACCATTGAAAACTTATTATTTTGCTTTATTTAGATATTAAGGATACCATTTATGCGGCTTTACTAATTAGCCTTATTCTCTTTAAAGGCTCTGGTTGAAATTACGAGCACTGATTATGAGAAATGAATGTTTTCAGTGATACTATTCCTGGATCATAAAAGAGAAGGCAGATGTAAATAAAGTATAGATTTTAAAGGGGTTCAGTTTAAGTGGTTATACAAGTAGTGAGGCAATTTTTTTTTTTTAAGTCCAACCGTCCTGTCTCTCCAAACCGGTAAATCCCAAATCCATCTGTGGCCTGCCCACGGCCCAGGCTCTCCACCCCTGAATGTCCGTGGCCCAGGCTCTCCACCCCTGAGAGCCATGTCCTTTTTCCTGGCATGGAGCCAGCCTCCGTGCCCAGCCGGCTGGGGGTCACGCAGTCCCTGGGCTGACCTGACTTCAAAGGAAATGCTTCCCTATCGAACTCATATGGACTTGCTGACAGTTTTGTGTTAATAAATCCAGCCGACCTTGATGTTCTGAAAAGGACATGGCAGACTTTGGAGGTCCTTGGATATTTGGAGAGGAGTCTGTGCTTCCTTACGTCTTCCTGGGCAGTACTGCATTCTTTCTTTTTGGCCCATGAGGCCCAGGGGAATGCCTCGCAGAGTGGGAGGTAAGGGTGTAGTAGCAGTCTGGTGTGCTGCCCACCCCACTCAGCAGGCAGTGGGGCCGTGGGGATGCTGGACGTGCCCGGGTCCATGCTGATGGCAGGAGAAGCACTGGGCCTGGGGCCTTTTCCTGAGCACGAAGAAGGCTCTGCAGAGCTGGCAGTGCCTGGTGTTAGGATGAGTTAAAATGACCTCATTTGAGCAAAGGTGACCAGGTACTTACTTCTCTAGAGTATCGGGAGCCCGAGAGTCCCTTTTGCCCCTGCCCCCCTGCAGCAATCAGTCTCGTCTGGGCTCCATTGATCTTAGCTCACCCGTGATTTGGGGGTGCAATGCTGCCTTGCATTTCATGCTAAGCAAACTCACACAAGAGCCTCTTCCATCTATTACTGTGTTACATCTGCAGAATCACGCCGCGTGCAGTTCAAGTCCTCGAGGGAAATACCTCCTCGGCAGCGCTTCAGTGCTTTAACGCTTTCAGCGTCATGCTGGGGCAGGGAGCCCTGCTGTGGGCACTGCCCTCCAGTCAGGGGCCCTTCCCCAGTTGCCACGGGTTTCAGAGTTGGTGCAGTGGCCTCAGGCTGCTCTGCCGACCCCGGGGACGCCTCCTTGAGTTCGGGGCTCCTGGCCTCCCCCTTAAAGGGGGCCAGTCGACAGGATTCACATAGGCAGTGATGTATTTTTGAAGTCCCTCCAAGCTGTTAAATTCTTTCTCAGTAAGTCAGTCTCAATATGTAAGAGGAAGAAGAACGGACCTGCGAGCTTTCGAATGCAGCCTAGAGTTTAATGTGAGAGATCTGGAAATAGTTTGTTCTTATTCCCGTTGAGTTCTTTTAAAGGACTTTCAAGGAAGTAAGCAGTGACTTACATGAATTGTTCCCCAGATAACAGAGAAGTCTTACCATGGGTCCAGGAAATCTTACCAAGCAAGCCAGGTGGGCAGCTCCGGGGGCCCAGGTGGGCAGCTCCAGGGGTCCAGGTGGGCAGCTCTGGGGGCCCAGGTGGGCAGCTCCGGGGGCCCAGGTGGGCTCCAGGAGGAAGACGCTCGAGTACTGAGGCCTGCGGGGAGGGGGCATAGCTGGGGCAGGGCAGGGGCGGGGGCGGCCTATCTGCTGTTGTTGGACCACACACTGCTTTGGGAGCAAGGAGCCAAATCTGGAAGTGTCATAAACACCTGCCTCCCAGAAGTGCTGTGAAACGTGGCGTCCAGGAGGGATCAGCCTCCCTCTTAACCTCCGCTCAAAGAGAGACCCTTCTGGAGCCCCATGATGTCACCATGGCCCCGACCACGGGGTAGGAAGGACGGGCATGGTGCGAGTTGTTCTTTCCTCCCAGATGAAGGAAGGCACATGCTCCCCTGCCGGCGTGTTTCAGCAACATCCGCAAGTCGGCCTCATTCACCGACCGGCCCTGGCAGCAGAGCCTGGTTTCCTGGGATATACAATTCCAGGGTAACAGAGTTTGTGATTCATTCAGAAGTCATGCCACTTGTGCACACACACGTGTACACACACGGGGCTCTGCTGATGTTCTGGACGTTTCGACACTGGTGGGAGATGCCCATGCGGACAGCGGAGTGCGGCCCTGGGAGCCGAGTCTGTGTCGCTCCTTCTCTTCCCTGCTGCGGGCACACGTCTTCTCCTGCTTGAGCCTGCCAGCCGATCCTTTGAGGCATGTGGCTTTAAAATTGAAAACCTCAAGCAGAAAGAGAAAGGATGCCCGGTGGAGGCCATGCAGGAAAAGGAAGAGGTCCATGTGCCGGGTTGAGGGACGAAAGAACTCACCCGTGAGCTGTCATCCAGTCGGGTGGCAGGGTCTCACTGTAGACGAGCACGCTCTGCTGTCACATTCAGGGCTGATGCTCCAAGATGCATCTGGACGGGCCCGGCCCGTGTCCCCAACATTTGCAGGCTGCTTCGGTGGCGTGTTCCAGGTGTGCATCATGGCACACTGACTTCAAGCTGTCCAGCCTCTGGTCCGGCCAGCACCAAGGCCAGCTGCCATCTCAGTCCAGGAGCCAGGAGACATGAGTTGAACCGAACTGCTGCACAGCCCCGAGCGTCCCGCGGGAGGGGCACAGAACACCTGTATTCTCAGAGCGCCGCCACCGTGGCACGACAACAGCGAACTTTCGAAGAAAAAGCATTACTGATTGCCAACTGCAGCTTAATTCCTTCTGATGGTAGTTTTATATGTGGACCGATGGGTGTGTGATAAAAAAGGACTGAACAAGAGAAAGAATAATTAAATGCAGTCCACCCCAATATAAAAGCCCTTTCTTGTCCGTTCACCCATGGCAGCTTCGTCTTGTCGTCACGCTGTCTTACGTTGCTGACTGTGCCCCATTTTTAAAGGAAAGCTGCTTGGCTCTTTAGGCCAGGACAGTGTTTAATTTGCTTTCATTGCAGTCAGTCAGTATCAGAAAAATCCCAATGGGCAGTAAGAGCAGGCCCCTGGCATCCCTGCATGCAGCAGCGAGGGGTGACTGTTCCCCTCTGTTCAGAGAAGCCGCCAAGAGGCCACAGTTCCTAAATGTGACATTTACATGTGAATTTTGACCTTTGCCTTTTCAAAATCTGCTGTTTGTGTTTATGTTACAAAACAAGTGTCATTTTGGGGATTTCAAGCCCCATTAACTGTAGCTGTGACACTGCTTGAAAAGGTTGCAGGAAGATTTGCTGTTGGGGAGGGGGGTGTGCAGGGAGGCCAGGAGGCTCAGTCCGTTCAGTGGTGGCCCCAGTCCGAGTCCCTGCCCGTCGTGGGGGGGGGGCACTTGGGAGAGCAGGCCTGTCCCTGAGAAGGCCCCAAAAGCAACTGGCCCTGCACGGCAGTGTGACACACGCTGACCATCCGCTCGTGGGCCTGCACATCAGCTGAACTAGGGTGAATTTGGTTACGTGACTTCTGACCTCTGCTCACGCCAGCGCTCAGCAGCCCTGACGCCAGGCCTGACGTGTGGGCCCCGCGCCCGTCCTCAGCCGGTGTCCTCAGAGTAACCTCCACACCCCATGCCGTGCTGGTTCCCAGCTCTTCCTTGGCCCCGAGGGCCAAGCAGCCATGTGTCTGTCTGCTCTCACCGTGTGTCTTGCTGTTGTGTTTATCCGGTGTGTCTATCAGTCTGCTCCTTGTCGCTTTCTCATTTGTAGAGGACACCGAACACCGCTCTGAAACAGCGGCGCCTGCTCCACCTCCTCCAGCTCTTCCTAAGCCTAAACCCAAACCTAAGCCCAAAAAAACACCTGTGCCTCCCAAAGGGGCTGCCGCTGGGGCCGGCCACAAGGCCGATGAAGCGCCCCCCGTTAGAAAAGTGGCCAGGGCGCCCGGTAAGCAGGTCCCTGTGCCGCCGCCCAAGCCACCGGGCCGGAGCGTCCCCCA
>PVIY010059219.1:0-12147 GCA_004026745.1 Myrmecophaga tridactyla | reverse complement strand
GTTTGAGCAACAAAAGAGGTTCTCTGGGGGTGACTCTTGGGCATAATTATAAGTAGGCTTAGCTTTTCCTTTGCAGGAGTACATTTCAGAGGGGCAAACCTCAAGATCCATGGCTTGGCTTACTACATTTTGAGTTCCTACTGCCCAAGAGAATATCAGGAATTCCCCAGGTGGGGAAGTTTAATAGTTCCACATTTTTCCCTAGTCCCTCAAGGGGACTTTGCAAATAATCTTCTACTTTCTGCTGAAATTACTCTGGGATGTATCAGGGTACATCTCAGGGTGCATTAACCTGTACAAAATAACAAGATCTCATTCCCTAGTCATCTTTCATATAATTATGTTGTTTGAATAAACTGACCATAGCGGTTAAATTAGATACAGAAAATCTAAATTTTGTATGAAGTGAACATCTCTTCCTTCAATCTCATCCAGAAATTGAAGTTTTAAAATATACTCAGTATCATCCTTTACCTTTTATTCTGATTTACCTTAGTCCTATAGACTACCTTCATTCATATCTCTGGTTGAAGTCTGATCTCTTTTTCAGCTTCTTTAACAGTTGCCGTTTGGGGTAGTGCTGACTTACAGAGCTGCAGAGCTCTAACTCTGAGTCTCAGGGGTCATACCGAGTTCCAGGGAATGCCCAGCTTCTACACAAAGAGCTCAGCATCTTCAAATTTAGTAATAACCATTAAACTCAGGAATAGGTGAGACTGCGGTAAGAGCTGACAATCTAGGAGCCCTTACAGTGAGCCCTATTGAACATTCTGTATTCCTTAATTGTCGGCTGCCCAATCCCTGCCCAACCTGTGTTGTAAAATTCAGTTCTCAGAGTTGCACATTACATTCACTTCATACTAATGAGACCTTGCAATATTTGTCTTTTTGTGCCTAGTTTATTTCACTCGGCATAATGTCCTTAAGGTTCCTTGACCTATGCGTGCCTCACCACTTCATTCCTTCTTGAAGCCACTGAACAGTCTGCTGTATACACCACAGTCTGTCCTTCTGTTCATCAGTGTGAACCCTTAAGTCACCTTCGTCCACACCAGATGATGAAGACCACTGTCGTAAACATAGCACGCAGATGCCCGATTGTGCCCCCGCTTTCAGTTCCTCCAAGTACATCTCTAATAACGGGGTGCAGGATCCTGTGGCAGCCCCATACCTACCCTCCTGTGGAACCACCACACTGCCCTCCAGAGGGGCTGCACCTCTGTACTTCCCTACCGACAGTGGATAGGTGCATCTCTCTTGCCACATTTTCTCCAGCACTTGTATCTTTCTTTTACTTTTTAAAACAGTTTTATTTACACACCAGGCAATCCATCCTAAGTAAACAATCAGTGGCTCTTAGGATATTCACAGAGATGCATTCACTGCCACAATCATTTCCATTTCTTCTGCAAAGAAAGAAGAAGATAAAAAAAGAAGAAGAAAATCATAAAGAAGAAAAACAATGATAACATCAAGAAGCCCATACCCCTCACTTATATCCTTCTCTTATTGACATTTAGCTTTGTTATGTTGTCTTTGTTACAATTAATGGAAACATGTTACAGTGTTATTGTTGGCTACAGACTCTAGTTTGCATTGATTGAATTTTTTCCCATATACCACCCCATTTTCAACATCTTGCAATGTTGACATTCATTTGTTCTCCCTGATGTAAAAACTTTTATATTTGTACATTTAACACCATCATTATCTGCTCTAGGTTTCGCTGTTATGCAGTCCACATTTTTATTCTCTACGTTCCTTCTAATGTCCTATGTGCCCCACACCTTCCTCTTCCAACCACTTAGCTTTGTTCATTATACTTACAAGATTGAGCTCTGTTTTTACCTTTACCGATAGTCTTCATTTCTACACTTGTCTCCAGACCTCTCTCTCCTGTCTTTTCCTGTCTGCCTGCAGTGCTCCTTTTAGCATTTTTTTTTTGTAGAGCAGTTCTCTTGTTCACAAGCACTCTCAGTGTTGGTTTGTCTGAAAATATTTTAAACTCTGCCTCATTTTGGAAGGAAAGTTTTGTCAGGTATAGAATTCTTGGTCAGCAGTTTTTCTCTTTAATGTATCATACCACTGCCTCCTCTCCTCCATGGGTTCTGTTGGGAAATCCACATATGGTTTTAGTGAGCTTCCTATGTGTGTGGTGGGTCACTTTTCTCTTGATGATTTCAGAATTCTCTCTTTGTCTTTGACATTTGACAATCTGATTAGTGATTGTCTTGTAGTAGGTCTATTTGGATTTAATTCTATTGGGGATATGCTGCACTTCTTGGATCTGTAGTTTTATGTCTTTAATAAAAGTTGGGAAATTTTTGGTGATTATTTCTTCCATTATTCTTTCTGCCCCTTTTCCCTTCTGTTTTCCTTCCGGGACATCCAGGACACGTGTACTCATGCGCTTCGTGCTGTCATTCAGCTCCCTGAGGCCCTATTCAAATTTTTCCATTCTTTTCCCTCTCTGTTCTTTTATGTGGAAGATTTCAGATGCCCTGTCCTCTAGTTCACTAATCCTCTTTCTACCTCTTCAGATCTGATGCTAAATGTCTCCATTGTTTTTTATTCTCTTCTATTGTGCCTTTCATTACCATAAGTTCTGTCATTTGTTTTTCAAGCTTTTGAGTTCTTCTTTATGGTCACCCAGTGTCGTCTTTTTATTCTACATCTCTTTTGCCACATCTTCCTTCAACTCGTTAATTTGATTTAGAAGATTTGTTTGAATATCTTTAATTAGTTGTTTCAACTCCTGTATCTCTTTTGGAGTGTTAGTTTGTTTCTTTGTGCCAAAGTCAAAGTCAAAGTCATTTGCTCTTCCTAGTATGACTTGTGGTTTTTTGCAGGTGTCTAGGCATCTAATTTCCTTGATTTGGTTGTTCTCAAGGTCATTTTCTCTGTTTAACCTAGGTTTTTCTTGTTGGTTGACCTTTTCTCTAGCTGTCCTTTAACATTCAGTTGAATTTATTCTAGACTTCTAGTATAGCTTCTGTTTAACTGATCAGAATTGTTTAGTTCTTGTTTTTCTGGTTCTTGTCCTGCTGGATAGGATCAACCCCAGCAGATTTTCCCAGCCAAGATGTGCCCAGGACTCAGGTGGAACCTGTGATCAGTACTGAGTTTCCCTGAGGGTGAGACCCAGCAGCTGCCACTCCTCTTGAAGCTGTGATTTTTGTTTCCTGTTGAGCAGGTGGCACTTGTCAGCCGGTGCTCCCCACCACTGTGGAGTGCTGTGGGGCCTTTAATTCTCTGCAGACCCTCCTGCCAGCGGTGGTGGAGACAGAGGCCAAGGTAGAAGGTGAGCCAGAACTGTTTCTGTTCTAGCCCCTGGGTTCTAAAGTCTCTGAAGGAGAGCTGCCACTTGTGCTGGGCCCTGCCCCCTGCCCCCCCCATCTTTTCTTGGGGAAGGTGATATGCCTTTTAGGATATGATCTCCTTCACCTTATAGGAGATAGTTACTTTGTCTCTCAGATACACCTTCACTCCACCCTCGCCTGGGAAGTGCTGAAATGTGAGAATATCTGCAGTTTTGTTTAATGAGCAGCTAAAAAGTAAAAAAAAAAAAAAAAAAATGATAAAAGGGAAAAATCCCTCTCAGAGCCATGGGATAAAAACCCCTGGGTGTGCCAGTCAAGAGCCAGTTGGCACACACCTCTATGTGCCCCTTTTTCTAGGGCCACAGCCCTTTTCCAGAATTCTGAGCTCAGCCAACTCCAATAGCTTCTGTGTTTGTTTTGTTTTTGTTTTATTCATTCAACCCTACCTCCTCTCTACCAGGGCGAACCTCCCCAGGCTCTTCTCCTGCTTGCTCCAGGTTTATCTTTGCTTGGAGCTTGTACCCAGCACTCTGAATTTTTCATCACTTCCGCAGTTGGAGTTTTTGGCTGAACTACCTTCCCTTGCTCCTAGTAGAGACTGCTTCTTTCTCCCATTGGGGGTAACTCCCAAACAGCCCACCATGCCAACGGGCGGGGGTGCCCAACTCCATGAGTAGGGGACCTTACAAGTCTGTGCTGTGTTCTTGTCCCTGCCACTCATTCCAGACTGCTGTGTGTTGTGTGTCTGGTCACAGGAGTCCTTCACAGCTGTTCTAGACAGTTTCTGTTTCTTTGCTAGCTGCCGTACGATGAACTCAGTTCCACATCTCCCTGTGCTGCCCTCTTGCCGAGCCACTACCTTGCCCCACCTCCCTCCAAATTGCTTTCGAATATTGTTTTTTACTTTCATCCTAGAATAATTATTAAATACTCCAAATGCCACATATTTTCTTCTTGAAAGATAAATTGTCTTTTCAAATATTATTTTAAAGGCATGTATTTTTTTCTCATGCTTTTATGGTTTTTTCTTGCTTAGTAAAAAGTGAAGAGGAGTCATAAGACTAAGCAATTTATTTTAATGGCTGAATTCTTCATTTTTTAACCTTCCACTGAAGCTATGTTACATAGGTATTCACCATATATTAATTTAGTTTCATCTTCTGTAAATGATGTCACTATTTAGCTGCCCACACTCCAATGTCAACCATACTTTTCTTTACCCTGCACATAAAATCATTCGCTTAACCCTGATGATAACTGCTTGAGAAAAGTCTCTCAGTATAGCATCTCCTTCCCCTTCCCGTTGCTTTCTGTTTTTCTTTCATAATTGAGATTTTATTGATCTGAATATCAGCACACAGACATTATGAACAATGTGTACACAATTCTTATTGTATGTACCAACAGTCTGAAAAGCCATGTAGTTGTAATTCTTTTCTAAGGTTATTCCAGTAACATTCCAGCTTCGAACTGGAGGCAGGTTGTCCCTACGAGGACATCAAGTATGGTTGTTTTCAAATGTGGATAAGCCGTTACATTGTAAGTTCCACTAATTCACGATTTGATATCCGACATACCACACACTCACGTTTCCGTTCTTTCGCAGCATGGAACAAAGTGGTTAGGGAGGTGTGTGAGCACCTGGATGGATGTTAGAAATGTGCACGGCTTCCGCTGGGAGGCCACGGTCAGGGAGCAGTTTTAAGAAACAATTCCACTAAAAACATGGGAATAGAAGGATTAAAAGCGTTCAACATGTATTAAATTTATGACTGTGACTCAAATCATCACTTAGTGTATGCATGTGATGTGAATCAGACTTCGCTTCTTTCTCTCCTGCTTCATTGGAAGCTGGGCTCTCCTCATTGTTAGTTTCTCCATTTTTTGCAGGTAAACCTTTAGTTTCTTGGTTAGCCACTTCAGCTTGTTTCCCCTTTGTCCCTCCTTTTCCCTTTAGGCTGCACTTTTTTGTCTAAGACTTATCCTTCCCTGCTGCCTTTTTTGGCTTCATTGCCACTTTTGCAGGAGCCGGTTAAGCTGACGGTCTCTCCAGCCTCCTCTTGGACAATTCCTTGCCTGCACCTTTGGCCGAGCTGACCTTCCTCTAAAGCAGGTGCAGGCCAGGTGCTGCCGGCCGAGGGGTCGCCAAGAGCCTAGCGAAGCGGAGCTGCTGGCCACGCTGTGCTGCGCCGCCCAGCTGCCGCAACCCCCACACTGCTTTCTTAGTTTGTCCCTAATTTCCGTGTGTCTAGAAGACCGCAATAACTTGTTACTGTGTCTCCCTCCTCCCTTCTTTTTCCTCCTTTGCCAGGCTGACCTCCCTAAAACACCACAGCAGTTGCAGGTTGATTTGAGATGCAGGTTCTAGGTATTGACTCATCATATTTTCTAAATAAATTATATTTTCCATTTTGTTTAATTCTGAATTCCATCTTGTCAGTAGTATGCAATTTGAGGAAAATTGGTTCTGTATCAGGTGATATGTTTCATGAACCTTTCAGTTTAAACAAATACATACCCCTGAAATGATTGTGCTTTGTAATAACACAGCTTCACGGTGTTCTGTGATAAGTTTGAAACTATGATAAATGCACGGAGCTAATTAAGTGCTCAGCCACTTTTCAGCCCGACTCTTAAAAAAGGAGGGAACTCGAAGTGTGGTGTGCAGGGCCTTTAGTCAACAATTTACACACAAATGTTTAGATTTGTATCCATTGTAAATGAAAATAATTTAGTTCACACAGGTCCCTTATCTTTTTTTTAGTCCAATATTTCACTTGAACCGTGTAGATGAGTGATTTTGAGGACTTATATAGTTTAAAGTTTATCAACTTCTTAGAATTGTGGGGACATCTGATGTGTAGTACTGCAATAAGGATTTCTGTATTTTAATTATAATTAGGCTTATTGAAAAGTTTTATCTGTAAATAAATATCAGAGTATATTTTGTTATATAAAGTATCAGGATAATTGTGAAGTATTCTTTGAAAATATATGAAAATAAAATATTTCTCAATTGTTTTGAAAAAAAAAAAGAAATTCCATTTAACCAGTTCCCCTCCTTAGCAGAAGTTCTTTTTTCCCTCTAAAGCCACTGCCCTCTGCCCCGGGCCGTGGCAGCCCGACTCGCAGGCCGCTCCCTGGAAGGGCGCTTGCCATGCAGTGTTTGCTTTTCTAAAACGCAGAGGTTTTCTAAACCTCTCCCTGCACAGGACCAGCTGTGGCCTGGTGTGTGTGAGCGGGTTTTCACTGAATTGTGGATGTCCTTAGTGTTATACTTCCCCTCAAAATCTCGAGTGAATGTTTGCTCACATTTAACATGGAAAGCTGAGTTATGACTGTGCAACACATGGCCACGCTCCGTAAGCGCGGGTCCTTTGTGATGACTACTGGAGAGTCCCTGGAGAGTCTGAGGGAACGCCTGCTCAGTTCCTAGCTCCCCTGCCTGCATTGATGATGCATCGACCACCAACGGCTGCTGCCGTCACAAACATCACAGGCCACTGACATCACAGAGAAAGGACGGTGGTCACCAGTGCCTCCCGATGACTTAGGAAATAGTCTTGGAAAATGAAAAATAAAAAACAAGACTGAATGTGATCAAGACTCTTGATCCGACTTCCAGTTGGGAGGAAATGGAAGAGATGAGGGTTATGGCAGAGCCCAGGGATGCAGCAAGTCCAGCCTGGGGGAGCATTTGCAGGGCCATCTAGAGTCGGAAAAACAGGAAGCGTGATGAATTGGAAACCTACCTTAAAAAGACATAAAAGTTATATTCAGCAGTTGAATGTGCGGGCCTTATTTGAATCTAGTTTTAAAATTAAGAACCGTGAAAAAATATTTATGAAATTTATGAGACACTTGGAAAATTGGGAACAGTGATATATCTGATCATATTAAGGAATTATATTTTAGATTGTAATAATGGTTTTGTGGTTATATTTCTAAAAGAATTGTGTATTTTAGTACACTATTTACAGGAGGCATTATGTGATGCTTTAGATTTACCTCAAAATAACCCAGAGGTGGGGCAGTCGCTGGGGGAGTGGCGAGCAGGAGGGGCTGCAGGCAGCCGCTGGGGGCCGTGTGCCGGGAGCACATGGTGGCTGTGCAGGTGGTTTTGGAAACACTGCCGGTTTGCCTTTCGTAAAGCATCGCGTGGTCCCTTTACAACGGTGTGGTAGGTGACGCCTTTATCATGTTGTTACTGTTGAAAGATATTTTATTGCGTCTTAATTTCCATAACCACTGTAAAGTTTGAAATATGAAATGAGCTACTATAAATATAATCACCTATAAGAGAACAAAGTTGGGTTTTGTTTTGGTTTTTATAATATCATAAATTGCCAAATATTTGCCATATTTGACTTTATTCTGTTTTTAACACTGACGTGATAAAGCATCCGTTCATGAATTTTGCAAGTCTAATGCTGGAAAGAATAATCTATAAATTCCATTTAAAAAACCCAGCTAATTAAATAAAGGAATTTTCTTGAAATGTAAAGGAAATGCAAAATCAACTTATGAATCAATAAGTCCAAGTTTTTAAATTTTTTTTTAACTAATTCGAATTTTTTGTAGAAGTGTATTTTTGTCTTTTAATACTAAATTAGTACATGAACAGGAGAAAGACATGTGTGTGGGGGGTGGGTGGGTGGCTGTGTATGTGTAGGAAGTGGTGTAACAAGCTGAGATATCTCAGACTTGAAAGGGTGTAGGCCGGCTGCAGTGGCACAGCGGCAGAGTTTCTACCTGCCATGCCGAGACCCGGGTTCGGTTCCCGGTGCCTGCCCATGCGAAAACAAAAAAATAGTAATGGGTTTAAAAGACAGCTAGACACTTCTTTATCTGAATTTAATGGCTATATCTACAACAACACTGAAGATTTTAGAATTCTAAATTATGGCTACAAGATACCTGTTTAGAAATCATTACCACTCAGAAATACTGTATCTCAGTATTTTCGTTGGAATCATGGTGGCGTTTTGTTTCTGTTTCAGGAGATCCTAAGAAAAAACTAATGTGTTCAGTGTGCAATAAAAAGTGCTCTTCGGCGTCGAGTCTACGGGAGCACAGAAAGGTGGGTAAGATGAGCGCTGACCACGGTGAGAGCTTCGAGTCACTCCTAGCATCTGTGATGTAAAGTTTTAGTTGATCTTTTTTTATTGTTAGTAAAACACTTGTCATCGAGTTAAGGGCTGACATATTCTAGAATACAGGAGCAACACGCAGCATGTAAACTTCTGTAAAGGAAACTTGGAGCTGCTTATTGTTCAAAGTCAGAAACATTTCTCTGATGCAGAGCGCACATCCAGCTGCGTCTGTCACCCTCATGCCACGCGCCGCCTTGCCGCAAGGTGTGCCAGGGGTTTGCTCGGGAAATACAATCAGTGAGGAAGCTGTGCCATGTGACGGCATTTAGCTATTAAAATGAAAGCATATCATGTATGTCAAAGACAAGAACTCCATTATTCTGAAGATCAAAAGTCATGTACATGAGTGTTAGTGCTGTTCGCAGAACAAGTGATTTTATTAGGAGAAGATAATCGGGTACATTTAAATGACCTTTTCCTAAATTTTTATATTGTCTTTTTCAGAATAATAAATAGTTATTTAATACCAAAAAAAGGATATGGCACTAGTGGAAGAATAATTTTACTTTTGTCGTGCTTCAAGAAATGAATTTTTTTCTCTTTTTCCATATATAGGTGAATTATAAAATAAATTCACAGGCCTTGAAATTCATAGGATGTTTAGTTTGGTAGCTCCAACCACGTGCGGTGACGTTAACCTATAACATATGAGACACTTAAATGGTTGTCTTTTTTGTGATATGCCTTGAGATCACGGCCGTGTGCTGAGGGCTTTTGACCCCACAGGAGCCCTGGAACTAGCACTGGACGTAGGACCAGGCCGGGCGCCCTCCTCCTCTTGTCACTGGCCGTCACCTGACTCTGTGCCTCTGTTTTCTTGTTGATGAAATGCTACATCGACTTGGTCATATTGTTTTGTTAACTTTTAAGCCATGAAACTATTTTTCAAAGAAATCTGACACAGAACTCCATCCAGATGCCCCTTCTTTTAGGCCCCTGATTTCCCTTCTCATTACCCCATGGCTTCCAATGCAGTACCTTAGATTCTGAGATGTGGAGATTAATCCAAGCAGACAGATGAATTCTAAAACTGCTTTTACTTTTTAAATCCTATGATACACTTCCTGATTTATTTAAATCTTGAAGATTGAAATTTTAAGATAGTTTACCAAATTTAAGATTTTACTAATTACAGTGTTCCAGCAAAAATAGCTATGGATCTTATTTCAGAAAAATGTCCTCTTTTTCCATTTATCATCATATAATATAAGAACTTTTTCTCCTGGAAGGAATATTGTGGCAGATTGAATGGTATCTGATGGTGATGGAGTTCAGCTCCTCCTTAGTATTCTCTGCAGTGTTGGTCACTTAGTGGCCCAAAGCAGCACGTGTCTCCTCACCACGACGCCCCACCTTAGCCTTTCTGAATCTGTAGTCGGTCTCTACTGACGCCACTTTTGACTCTGTCCTTTTTGCTCTTTGGGTATATCTAACGTCTAGAGTTAAGTTGCAGTATTGCACTTTCCGAGTGGATGGTGCATAACAAAGACAAATTACATTATTGCAGAGTATTGTATCCTATATTACTGCATACTTTCCCATATTACTAGAGGGTATAATATGTTCCTTCTTGAAAATTTATTTCATGGCTTTAAATTGTGAATTATACCCTCCATATCATTTGATAAGCTGAAAATTTTATAAAATATGCTTACTTAGGATTAAACACAGCTAGGGAATATTATCTGGAATTTTCACCTTAAATCCATTGTTTTATTAAACGTTTTTAGGAGTTTTGAAAATAGTTTTGGCCTAAATTTTCCACCAGAAATAAGGTAGTCAGTGCAAAATTGCTTTCATATATAGTAAATGCTCTATCTTATGAATTTTGGAACATGAGGTCGAGTCAACTTTTAAAAATGTTTCACATTTCAGAAGCCATGAGAGTTAAGAACTAGACAAGTATGGGTACTATTCTGTAGTATTTTAGTTAGCAGCACTTTTTATATTTGAATTAGTAGTTTTATATAGTTTCATACAAAAATACAATTTTTAAAAAAAATTTTAAATTTTAGTAAATTTGCTGTTACTATTTGAAACAAACATATCATCATAATGTGGCTGCTCTAACCAAAGCATTCACAGAAATCACTGAGGGCCTTTCACAATTTGGGAGGTGCCATTAAAATGTATGCGACTAAAATCTTTTCTTCTGTGTGGTGGGGTGCTTGTGCAGGTAGCTGTGCAGCTCCGCGCTGCTTTCTGAGGAACGGGGGGCTTTCTGGATCCCGTACGCCCCTTTACCTGCACTGCCTATGTTTTAGTTTCCTAGGCTGCTGTAAGAAAGTACTGCAAGCTGGGGGACTTAAAACAACAGAGATGTTTTCTCTCACCATTTTGGCGTCTAGCTGTCCGAAGCTGAGGTGTCTGCAGGTCTGTGTTCCTCTGAATGCTGGAGGGTAGAGCCCTTCTGGGCTGCTCTCCTGGCTTCTGGGCTTGCAGCAGTCCTTGTTGGCGCATGGCGCATGGATGCGCCTCTCCAGTCTCTGCCTCCATCTGCGCAGGACCTTCTTCCCTGCATGTGTCTGTCTCGGGTCAAAATCTTTTTAGGAGGCCGCTTGTCCTACTGGGGTAGGACCCTCCCTAGTCAGGTTTCCCCTCACTTTAATCACATCCCCTAAGACCCTATTTCCAGATAAGGTCACATCCTCGGGACCAGGGATGAGGATTAGGAAATAATCTTTCTGGAGGAAAGTTACCTCCTTACAGCATCTGAGCAGGCGTAGAAGCCAGAGTCTAGTGGAACGCGGTCTTTCTGCTTCTGCCTTGTTTCTCTACTTTCCCTGCTCCCCATGGTGGAAGTTACTGACTCACCGAGGGCCAGGCCTGGCGAAGCAGAAGGCGGGTTCAGCTAAACCGCCCATGTGGGTGGGAACATGCCGGGCTGTTTCCAGCCTTCCACCCTCTCCCGCGACGCCGTGCTGGGAATTCTTCCAGGGCTGCCATGGACCCGGGAGCTGTCCCGCAGAGGGCAAGGCCCGCGCTGAGACTCAGGAGTCCGCAGGTGCGGCACGCCTTTCTCAGCTGTGGCACGCCTTCCGCAGAACTGTGCGGACTCCTTCCCCACTGGGCTGAGCAACCTTGTGAGACCTGAAGCCACCGTTCAGCTCAGGAGCGAGTCCGTGTATCTGTCAGTCGACTAGGCGTCACCCTTCCGAGCGCCTGTCCGGTTTCTCTGGTTTCGTGCCTTGGAGGGAAAGAACTACATTCAGCACCCAAGTTTAATATTTACATTAGGTAGTTTGTTAAAGATGGGTTCTCCCTTGTTTATTATGGCTTTTGAGATTCATAAAATTGTGATCCTCTTATTGTTTGAGACAATTAAATGTTTTTCAGAATCATATATTTTCTGGTCTTTCACTGTAATTAATGTTTTATTCTGTCATAGATACTTTGAAGTTTAAATGTTGTTGGCTTCTATAGGGGAAATATTACTCACAGATTACATATGTGTCCAATCAAGAAAGAGTTAATACATAAGTATATAATTTTTATAGAGAATATAAATGTAATAGCTCAACTATTGCATATTTAAATAATATGCAGTCTTATGTTTTCTTTTAATTATATATCTTTGCTAGGTATCTATGCTCTTTGTATTTTCAATTTACATAGGATAGTAGGACCCAATTAGGGCTGAATTATAATATATAGTTTGGATTTTGCAGTGGCAA
>PVIY010059218.1:0-12136 GCA_004026745.1 Myrmecophaga tridactyla | reverse complement strand
TTGCAGATGTCATCAATTAAGAGGAAGTCATAAGACTCAGGTGAGCCCTGATCCCATAGGACCGGTGTCCTTATTAGAAGAGGAGACGTGACATAAGGCAGAGAACGCCATGTGAAGACGGAGACATGCAGGGAAGGCTGGCCGGGTGGCGATGGAGGAGGAGGTTAGAGGGGTGCTGCCAGGGCTGCCGACAGCTGGAAGAGGCCAGGAGGGGCCTCCCCCAGGGGCTTTGGAGGGAGTGGGCCCTTCAACGCCTTGATTTCGGACTTCCAGCCTCCAGAACCGTGAGAGAATACGCTTCCCTTTTCTGTGGTCATTTATGACAGCAACAACAGGAAATGAATACGCCATGTATGTACATATTCTATGCATATATATTTAACATTGCCTGCTTTTGAACTTTATATAAATGGAAGCATGCTATCATGTTCTTTTCTGATCTGCTTCTTTTGTCCAGCATTGATTTGGGCTTCATCCATTTTGACGAAGTTAGCTATTGTTCATTCATTTTGTCCATTGTGTGAACAGGCCACAGTGAGTATCTTGGGTATTTGTGCGGCCTGCAGCTTGGGGACCCTTCCCGGCCACGCTGTGGACGTCCTCGGCCATGGCCCTGCCACACATGGTACACGTGTCTCCAGGGCGGGGTTTGTCATCCTTGGCACTATTGGTGGTGGGGGCTGGAGAAGGATGTACGGCCAGGGGCTGTCCTGGGCACTGAGCGATGTTTAGCAGTGCGCTGGTTTGAAAGGATGTATGGACCCTAGAAAAGCCATGTTTTAATCTTAATTCCATTTGTAAAGGCAGCCGTTTCTTCTAATCCCTATTCAGTACTGCATGTTTGAAACTGTAATTAGATCATCTCCCTGGAGATGTGACTCAATCAAGAGTGGTTGTTAGGCTGGACTAGGTGGAGACGTGTCGGGTGGGTCTTGATTAGTTTACTGGACTCTTACAAAAGAGGAAACATTTTGCAGAAAGCTGGAGATTCTGAGAGAGCAGAACAATGTAACCACGAGAAGCAGAGAGTCCACAAGCCAGCAACCTTTGAAGATATAAAGAAGGAAAATGCCTCCCGGGGAGCTTCATGAACCAGGAAGCCAGGAGAGAAAGCTAGCAGATGACACCGTGTTCGCCATGTGTCCTTCCAGCTGAGCGAGAAACCCTGACTGTGTTTGCCATGTGCCTTCTCACCTGAGAGAGAAACCTAAACTTCATCAGCCTTCTTGAACCAAGGTATCTTTCCCTGGGTGCCTTAGATTGGATATTTCTATAGACTTGTTTTAATTGGGACATTTTCTGGGCCTTAGAACTGTAAACTAGCAACTTATTAAATTCCCCTTTTAAAAGCCATTCCATTTCTGGTATGGTGCATTTTGGCAGCTAACAAACTAGGACAAGGTGCATCTGTGTGGCTGCCAGGAACACTCCTCCCCAGTAATGACAACCAAAAATGTCTCCAGACATTTCCAAACACCCCCTGGGGGGCAAAACAGCCCCCAGTTGAGACTCACTGCTCTAGGCAAATCGCTCAACTCCTACAACCTCCCTCTCCACGTGATAGTGCAGCAACAGTGCCACCTGCCAGAGCTGTGTGTCAACACGTGTGATGTCCTTAGAACAGGGCCTGGGCTGGGCGACGGCTGTGAGATGCCCATCACTGTCATCATTCTAGGAGAGGCAGCGGCACATGGCTCCGTGCAAGAAGCTGGCATGGCTCCTCTTGGGAGCTGCAATTAGTTCCCCTTTCTGAGCCTGTTTCCTCCAGCGTTAAATGGGGATGTTCTGCCTTTATGAACATCCCTAGGGGGTGCACAGAGCTACCAGGGGGAAGGAATAGACTTTTGACTGGCTTTACAGGGCACAGCACCTCTGTCAGCGGGTTGTTTCAATATTGAAATTCTCCCCACTGTTCGGTTCATAGCCTCAGCCAAGTGCCCCCACTTTCCTTCACTCCTTTCTCAAGACCCCTTTCTCTCCCCATAGTCAAAGGGGCAGAGCCTGTCATATAGGGGGGCTTCTGAGACCCTGCTCTGGTCAGATATGACTAGCTTTTGCCATACGATGCCATTATTAAATATTGTGGGTGTCACCTCTAGCTCTGCAGTGGCAGGTCCTGTTACTTGCCGGCATTCCCCCTGCCTCCTTGCTAACAGAACACTGATTTTTTTTTTCCTCATTGCATCTGATGAACTGGAAGAAGCCAGCCCTGGCAGACCTGCTCCCCTCTTGCAGCCTCCTCTGTGGGTAAGGGTGACCACATAGCCCACTTCTACGCAAGGAGGCATAAGGAGAGAGATGCTCGGTGGTTTCTGCAGAAGAACAAGTGGGAAGGGACAGCCCGCTAGCACCTCCCCTCCCCACATCCTCCAGCCTTTGTGTGTGTGTGTGGTTGTAGGAACTGGGGCGGCAGAAAGGAAAGAAGAATAGCCTGGTTCCCTGAAGACATACTTGAGCTGCTGGACCAACAGACTGTTGCAAGAGTTTTTGTTAAATAAAAAATAAGTACACTTTTGTCAGCTGGGCTTCGTGTTTCTTGCAACCAAGAGCATTCCTGGGCTGTGGGAGGATGCAACGAAGTGATACATGGCCCAGCTTAGCATGGTGACCCACCCATAGAAAGTCTCCAGGGAAGAAACTAAGTGGCCTCCAGTGGCCTCTCTTCCCTTCTTCCATTTAGTGATAGGACCCCACCCCCACCCCCATTCCCCCACAATTTAGCTGGACCCATCCTACTCAACTGAGATATCCCTCAGACTTTCTTACAGCTAGATGTGTCCAGGTGACTAAATCCAAACCCATAAACTATGAGCAGACGTGAATATGCCAGCTCTGCATCATCTCCTTAAAGATGAAGGCACTAGCTCCTTCTCTGGGGCAGCAACACGTATCAGGAGGTGAGTGTGGCTTCGACCACACAGAAAGGAATAGTCAGGGGATGGCAGAGCCACCAGAAGGAAGGGGACTGAGTGTCACAGGGCTGATTCTCCCTGTCAGCCTGGGCCACTCACTTCTGGATTCTCACAGCAGAGAAGAATAAGTATCTATCTTTTAATTAATCCACCCACAGGCAGTGGTTGTCATAGCTCTCGATGTTATACGCAGACAGGACAGTGTCTATCAGAAGAATGAGAGAGGAAGGTTTGTGCCCAGGAACCCCTTCACGGACAAGGGGGGCTGCATGAGTGTAAGTTCACAGCTATAACAATCACAGGATCCCAGCGACTCACCACAGTAAAAGGTGATTTCTCATGCACACCACAGCCCAGAGCTGAGGGGTAGAGGTGCTCAGCTCCACGCAGTCACCCAGGGACCCAGGCCCCTTCCCAGGGTCACAGAGTCTTTTACTGGCTCAGTCCAGCAGAGGAGGGAGCCCGGGGCGTGGGCAGCCAGGTGGGAGGGATTTACGGCCAGGCCCGGAGCAGCACACGTTACTTCTGCCCACATTCTCCACTGACTGCAAAGGAGGCTGGGAAATGGAGCCCGGCACGCACTCCGAGGGCAAAGGAGATGAGGTTTGACAAATGCAGAACCCATTCTCTGCCTCAAGAGCGCTTCCCAGAAGCCATCTGAGGGGTTTCTCCTTTCAAGTCATAGGTCAGAACTGGGTCACTGGCCCACCCTCAGCTAGTCAAGGCAAAGGAAATAGGGCTACCCTGACATCTAAACCAAGCAGGATTACCCCAGCACTCAGGGGGCAGACAGAGATCTTAACAAACTCAGGGTTCCACAATAAACAATTGACACTCTGTCGGCTTCTTTCCCCGCTGGTCCCTGCCATCTGCCTCACCCCCATCTCCCCGACTCCTGCACTTACTTCAAACTCAGCACAGCCATGCCAGGAGTTCCCTGCCACCTCGCTAATTGTCCTTACATGGCAACAAATAGCCCCAAGGGGGAATATTTCCCAGGCGAGGACATCAGGGTGTCAAACTGCAGGGTGTGGGGGACTGGTGACCCCTCTTTCAGCTGGGGACACTGTTCTTTCAAAAACCCTAAGAACTTGGGCTTTTGCTCTCCCCCCAGTCCCCAGAGGAAATAGAAATACATCAAAACATCAAAGGACGCTATACATGGTAGGGGTAAATATGGATTCAAGAAATTTCTGTCTACCTATATGAAATGCATTTCTTACTCAGGTCATGGTTACAAAATTTAGAAGCACATTGACCTTGATGTTCATTCCACAAGCTTCAGCATCAGATATACGCAGAGTCCTAGTACTTTCTGCCACTTACTGGCCGCGTGAACTTGGTTCAGACCGTCTCCTCCCCAAGCCTCAGTTTCATCATCGGTGAAATGGAGATAATAAGAGTAATTATTATAAAGGCTCATGTGAAGATTCAATTAGACTAGTGTGTAATGAGCTACCTACAAGTAACCTGAAGATGTCAGCTGCTCTGGAGGCAGCTGCAGCTCCCGTTAGCCTAGAACTTCAAAGGCAGGTGACAGTCTTGGGCCCACACAAGGTTTGGTCAGAACAGCAATCCCTAGAAGATGAAAGGGTGACCCAGAGAAATGCTAACAGCATAATGACAAACGGTAAGTCAAGGAAATACATCTTGGAAGTATTAAGTGTTCAGGGAGCATGATGTAAAAAAACCCACTCTCAAACCTCGGGGGCATTATGTTGTGTGAAATAAGCCAGAAATGAATAAATATGCTACGGTCTCTTTTAGAAACTACTTATAAGAAAATTGGAGCCTAGATTGTAAGCTCTCACAGCAGTCACACTTAGTCCAGAATTGTGAGAGTATTTCTAGATTCTGAGATACTGTGCTGCATGTGTATAGGCTGCTATTCCCCCTGGAACTTTGGGTACCTCTGTAATATCTAAGACTCAGAACTGGAGCTCTGCAGTTCTGAAAGTCAGCATTGCTACATACGACAATGGTTAAAATAACCAAAAAAGACATAAGGCTTCAATTAGAGACAAAAAGAAAAAGGCTTTTTTCTTTCTTTGCTTTGCATATATGTTACATTATAAAATCAAAAAGTTAAAAAAAAATAATAAAAAAATAAAGCTGATCTGGTTGGGACTAAAGTAAATCAGGAAACAGGGTAAAGAATGACAGTATATGTACTCTAGAGCTTCACCAATTGTATGAGACCAAAGGTAGAGAGGTTTATTGTGTCTAGAACCTAAATTTTCTGTAACACATAATCTAAATCAACGTGCCTAGATAGATCATTTAGATAACCCAAACACACGGAACCCAGAACGGGAATGAAGCCTTGTAATTCTGTATAGCTTAAGGTAATACCTAGATACATTCCAGAGTATGGTGGGCTGATATATTAAAAAGTATTGGTAGAATGACTGGAGGTGGCCTAAATGTATGACTGAGGAATGGAAGGGAATGTGTAAAAGTGTATAAATACAATGGATACTGAGCTGTGACAAGAAGGAATGAAGTTGTGAGGCCTGCAACAAGATGAATGAAACTTAAGAGCTGTATGTTGAATGAAATGTCAGGAACAAAAAGACTAATGTTATCACGTTATATACGGACTAACTATAATATAAAAATTCAGTAAGCTAAAGTTGAGAGCATGGGATACTAGGTTGGGGCATATTGTAAAGGGCCCTAGTTTGTAAGCTCTTACAGCAGTCACATATATTCAGGAGGTGTAACTGTTAATTCTAAATTCTCAGATACTGAGCTATTTGTATATAATATGGTTCTTTCCCAGAAACTTTGGGTATTTAATGACACCTGAGATTCAGAGTTAAGTTCTAAAGTTATGAAAGCCAGCAGTACCCCATGCAGGAACTATTTAAAAAGTTGAAAAAGTGATTAGACAGTGAGTAGAGATATGAATGAAACTGATCTAGGTAGGACTAAGGTACCTCAGAAGACTGGGTAAAGGTGACATCATCCATATTTTAAAACTTCAACTTCTGTTTGAGACTAAAGGGAGAGATGTTTATTGGGTGCAAAATTTATATTTTGGGTAGTGCATTTCCTAATTTAATTTGTGGATCTTGAATAGTGCATGAAATTTTGTTAGTTTGTCCAGGTTAGTGTGATACCCCGATAAATTCCAGAGTGATCTGGACAGAGAATAAAGAAGTATTTGCAAAGTCCCCTTGGGGAAATGGGGAGAAAGGGGGAATATTCAACTTTCCCCTTCGGAGAATTTCTGATATTCCTGCAAGCGGTGGGGCAACCAAATCAATAGGCCCAGCCCTTGATTTTGGGGTTCACCCCAATGAAACTTATTCTTGCAAAGGATAGACTAAGCCTACTTAAAATTAGGCCTAAGGTTATCCTGGAGGTTATTCTTATGCATTAAATAGATTTTACCTTGTTAGTCAAGACGGAATGGAGAGGCTGGAGGGAACTGCCTGAAAATGTAGAGCTGTGTTCCAGTAGCCATGTTTCTTGAAGATGATTGTATAATGACATAGCTTTCACAATGTGACTGTGCCTTGTGTCTGATGCTCCTTTCAAATACCTTATTAACAGATGAGTAAAACATATGAAATAAAAATAAATAATAGGGGGAACAAATGTTAAAATAAATTTAGTTTGAAATGCTAGTGATCAGTGAAAGGTAGGGGTAAGGGGTATGGTATGTATGATTTTTTTTCTATTTTATTTTTATTTCTTTTGCTGAATAGATGCAAATGTTCCAAGAAATTATCATGATGATGAATATGCAACTATGTGATGATATTGTGAATTACTGATTATATATGTAGAATGGAATAATCAAAAGTTGAGAATGTTTGCGTTTGGTGTTTTTTTGGTGTTTAAAAAAATAATTTTTAATTGATAAAAAAAATAAATAAAATTAGGCCTAAGTGTCACATCCAGAGAACCTCTTTTGTGGTTCAGATGCAGCCTCTCTCTCTCTAAGCCAATACAGCAAATGAACTCACTGTCATCCCCCCCTCTACATGAGACATGATTCCTAGGGGTGTAAACCTCCCTGGCAACGTGGGACAGAAATCCCAGGATGAGCTGGGACACAGCATCAAGGAATTGAGAAAATCTTCATGACCGAAAGGGATGACAAAATAAAGTTTCAGTGGTTGAGACATTTCAGAGTTGAGAGGTTATACTGGAGGTTATTCTTACACATTATATAGATATCCCCTTTTTAGTTTATGGTGTATTGGAGTGGCTAGAGGGAAGTGTCTGAAACTGCAGAGCTGTGTTCCAGTAGCCTTGTTTCTTGAAGGTGATTGTTTAATGATATAGCTTTTACCATGTGATTGCATGGTGGTGAAAACCTTGTGTCTGATGCTCCGTTTATCTAGGGTATGGACAGATGAATAAAAAATATGGATAAAAAATAAGCAAATACCAGATGGGTACCTGGACCACAAAAGTCCTGAAACCTAGAGGCCTAGCCTCTCCAGAGCATCAATGAGTTCCATCTCCTGACCTCATATTATTGACAGTCTCTTCCAACATGAAAAAGTTAGAATGGCCATAGCCCAAATACGCCTAAAGAATGAGATAGAAAGACCAAAAGTGATGGTGGAGTTATACAGAGAAGGTAGGGTTTAACAAGCGAATATGATTGCTGAATCATTAAATTGATATTTCTTTTAGTCTCCAGTATCTTAGAGCAGCTAGAAGTAAAAACCTAAAATTGTGGAATTGTAACAGATAAGAAACTCTGAAATCTGTTCTACAACTAATTGTTGCACTGTGCTTTGAAATTTGTTCTTTTTGTTTGTTTGTTTGTATATATGTTACTTTTCACAAAGAATAAAAAAGTCAATTGTGATGATAAAAAAATATTTATTCTTTCTAGCTTCCCATATTCTGGAGCAGCTAGAAGGAAAAATCTGATATGATGGTATGGTAGCCCATGACAAATTGTGGGATCTGTCCTGTAACTACTACTTGCAGAATGCTTTGAAAATTATTGTTTTTTCTCTTTCTTTGTTTTGTATAAATATGTTATACTATATTATTTTAAAAAGTTAAAAAAATAAACAACTAATAGAAGGAATAAAGGTTAAAATACATTGAGTAGACTGAAATACTAGCGGTCAATGAGAGGGAGGGGTAAGGGGTGTAGTATGCATGAGGTTTTTTTTTTACTCTTTTTTATTTCTTTTGCTGGAGTGATGCAAATGTTCAAAAAAATGATCATGGTGATGAATACACAACTGTGTGATGATATTGTAAGCCAATGATTGTACACCATGTATGAAATGTTTGTATGATTGTATGTTACGTTATTACAATAAAAATATTAAAATAAAATTTTAAAAAGTATTGGTGGAGTCCCTTGAGGGACTGGAGAAAAAATATGGAACTATTAAACTTTCCCACTTGGGAAATCCTTGGTACTCTCTCAAACATTAGGGACTCCCAAGAAATTAGGTTAAGCCCTGGATTTTGAGTTTTGCCCTTATGAAACTTATTTCTGTAGCGGATAAACTAAGACTACCTATGATTATGTCTAAGAATTGCTTCCAGGAAACCTCTTTTGTTGCTCAGATGTGGCCTCTCTCTCTCTCTCTCTAGGCTTAACTCTGCAAGGAAAATCATTACCCTCCTCCCTACATGGGACATGGCATTCAGGGGTGAAAGTCTCCCTGACAATATGGGACGTGACTTCCAGGGATGAATCTGGCCCTGGCACTGTGGGATTGACAATGCCTTCCGGACCAAAAGGGGAGAAAAGAAGTACAATAAAATAAAGCATCAGTGACAAAGAGAGATCAAATGGAGTCAAGAGGCTATTCTGGAGGTTGCTCTTATGCGAGCTTCAGTTAGATAGTGCTAATTGCCACGGTTTGCTAAACCCCAACCAGCATCACTCCTGTTAACTCTTAAGAACAGCTAGTGCTCTAACTGAGACACTACAAAATTTCATGCACTAAGTTTACTTTCCTGGAAACCTATAATTTCCAGGGGATTCATAGGTTAGATAAATCCTAAAACCCAGAGGGACCAGCCTCTCCAAGATTATCAGTTGATTATATCCGCCTATCCTTTAGTGTCGACACCCCTTCTCAATATGAAAAAGTCAGAATGGTCATTGCCTAAAGATCCCTATAAATTGGGAGAAGGATCAGAGGAGAAGGAGGAGGTAAAAATGAGAAAATAGGATTTAATATACGAGTATGACTGCTGAATCACTATATTAATACTCCTTCCAGCTTCCAGTTTTTAGGAGCAGCTAGAAGGAAAAATCTGAGATGGTGGAATGTTAGCTCATGACAAATGTTGGGATCTTGTGTAACTACTTGCTGAAGTGTGCTTTGAAAATTATTCCTTTTTCTTTCTTTGGTTTGTATATCTGTTATATTTTATAATAAAAAAATTAAAAAGTTAAGATTTGTGCTTTTCCTGTTTTATAAATTTCACACAAAAAGGAGAAAAAAAACATAGGCCAATATGCATGAGATGCATGCTGAAGTTATTTAACAGGGTGGGAAGTGATACTTGTAACTTAGGGGGTGACTGAGGTGTGACAAAGCTCTTGCTCCAGGTAAACTCTAGGTGGTGGGTCCACCAGTGTTCACTGCCCAGTTCTTTCCTCTTTGCTGGATGCTGGAAGTTGTCATTTAGTGGGAAGCACATGGAAACAAAGCAGAGATGCTCTTCTAGTTTTCTTGGAATGGCTTTTGAAAAAAGGGAATTTAATAAGTTGCTAGTTTACAGTTCTAAGGGCAAGAAAATGTCCCAATTAAAGCAAGTCTATAGAAATGTCCACATTAAGGCACCAAGAAGAGGTTACCTTCACTCAAGAAAGGCTGATGGGCTCAGTATTTCTCTCTCAACCGGGAAGGCATGTGGTGACAGTCTGGTAGCTTTCTCTCCCAGCTTCTTGTTTCATGAAGCTCCCGCAGGGACATTCTCCTTCTTCATCACCAAAGGTCGCTGACAGGTGGGCTCTGTGGTTCTCTTGGCCTCGTGGCTCTGCTTGGCTCTGCTGTAGCTTTCTCATGGCTCTGAAAAGGGACTCTCTCCAAAATGTTTCCTCTCTTAAAGGATTAATGGGTAGAGTCACAACTCCACGGGAGCTATCCGATCAAAAGTTACCACCCACAATTGGATGGGTCACATCTCCATGGGAACAATCAAAATCCCCCAGCCAGCAATATTGAAGGGATTGAAGGCCATGGCTTTTCTGGGATCCACCACAGAGTCAAGCCGGCAGAGACGCTCTAGCTGACACAGCAGTCCTGTTTTGGGATTAGCCCAGCTAAAGACCCAAGCAACCCCAAGGCAAGAAGTTCTGAAGACACAGCTGAGACACAAGTGAGTCCTGTCTCTCGGTGCTGATTCCGTGACCTCACCTCACAGCTGATGTGCTAGTGGGTGCCCTGGGTCTTGGACCCCAGCCGGAACTTGGCCAGGCCTTGGTGGGCTGGGGACGGAGCAGAGAGCCAGCTCCCAGACTGGGGGTAGCTATTAGGTAAGCACTTTGGCTCTGGGGTTAGACTGCCCAGGTCCCAATCCTGGCTGTCTCCCTTCCACTTCCACCTCTTCAGTTTTCCTGTCTGTAAAACGGAGAACACAACAGTCCCTGCCTTAGAAGGTTGTACAGCCTCAATCAACACTAACTGGTATTATTATCTGAACTTCTTGGAAGGAGGAGCTTCTGGGAAGCCCAGGGAGGAAGGCTTAGGTTCTGGAGCCCTCACCCACCCATCCTACCTGGTATCTTGGGTGAAATGCTCCATCTCTCTGAACCTCAATTTTGGCTCCAGGACCATAGCAGGGGAGGGGGAATTTCGATCAGAGAAGTTATTGGCAACTCTGAAGGCTGTCAGTGGGAGCACGTGCATGGAATGATGTCTGTGATTCTGGCTGCCTGGCCATGTCCCTGTAACCCCCACCAGGTGAGCTTTCCACAGGAGGCTGAGGCCAGACACCCCTCCCTGCAGCCCCTAGGTGAGTACACAACCTAGGCCCTGCCAGTCAGATGCACCTGCCCTGGTGGACAGTTAGGAGCAAGGAGGGATTGGGGTGGCGGGGAGGGCATGGAGAGGAGGACACTGGACTATGGAAATGACCAGACAGTCAGGTACCTGGAGGCGGGGGCATGGGGCCAAGATGGCAGCACAACTGGTTTCACGTCACCCATGACCAGGTGGCCATCCAGGAATCAAAGGCTCCTCATCCTGCACTCCCCTGCCCGCACCCCCACCCTTTTCCCACCCAGACCAGGTGTTTCAGCAAGTCAGGCATGGTCCAGCAACTGCAAACTGGAGCATTAACCTGCAGTGTTAACTACGTGCAATTCTAACTCCGGGTAGTAAGACCAGACTGCTCAGTTTAAGGGCAATCCTCTACCAGATGCCAGCTCGGGGGTCCCCAGGGTCACCCTCACTTTTGACCAGCTGGCAACAAATTCGGGGTTCCCATCATCCCCTTGGGTCTGATAATTTGCTAGAATCACTCAGCACTCAGGAAAGCACTACACTTAGTTTATTGTTTTTTTTTTGGGGGGGGGGGTGCATGGTCCCGAACCCGGGTGTCCCGCAAAAAGGCGAGCATTCTACCACTGAACCACCCGTGCACCCGCATGACAGTTAACTTTCACAGTGAAAAGGATACAAATCAAAAGAGATGCAGAGGGCGAGGTCTGGGAGGGTCTCAAGTGCAATTTCCACGTCTCTTCCCCACAGAGTCAGAACGCAGCACCCTCCTGGCACAACCATTGGGAGCTTGCCGGCATTTCTAAGGGGTTTCATTAAGTAGACCTGCTGGAATGAATCAGTGCTGGGGAGCTGGAATCCATCTCCAGCCCCCTCCCTTTCCCAGAACTGATAATAAGTGGCGCAAACCCCAACCCCCTAATTACACCCTAAGTGAGTGAGCCCGCACCCTAAGACCACCAGGGCGGCTGTCATCTCCTTCGGGGTGTGGTTCCACCAGGAACAACAAAAGACCCTCCTATCACGTGAAATTCAAAAGATATAGAGCTTATGCCCAGGAGCGGGGACAGAGGCCAGACCTCTTTGTGGAGGTCAGATTCAGGACTCTAGGCCCGGTCTGCTGAGCTAAAGCTTTACTGAAAACTGCAACCCCACCCTCCACCTGGCACCCACAGCCCTCCCCTGCTTGATGTTTTTCCGCAGCACTTATCTCCAACCAACGCACCACGCATTTCATTTATTATCTGTTTTTCGATCTCCCCCTTGGAATGTGAGCCC
>PVIY010059217.1:0-12149 GCA_004026745.1 Myrmecophaga tridactyla | reverse complement strand
TAGTTTATTCTGGAGATTGCTTTCACTTCTTTTATCTAGGGTTTTCTTGCTGGATGAATTTGTTGTCTATCTGTTCTTTGACATTCCGTTCAGCTTTATCTGGACCTTTAGCTTAAGTTTTGTTTAACAGAGGAGAATTTTTCAGTTCTTGTTTTCTTGTTTCTTGCCCTGCTTGTGTGGTGCCTTTCCCCCCACACACTTAGGAGGGTCTACTTAGATATTATAGACCCCAGCCAGATTTTCCCAGACCAAACTGGCCTCCTATCAGGAGGAAAGAGTCACCTGCATCGGTTTTCCCTGAGGGTGAGACCCAGCAGGTTGAAAGACTTTCCTGTGAAGCCTCTGTTTTTCTTATCCTGCCCAGTATGTGGCACTTGTCTGACTGCAGGTCCCACCAGCATAAGATGATGTGGTACCTTTAACTTTGGCTGTGGGCGTGGTGGAGACAGAGGAGAGGTTGTAGGCTGGTTTTAATGGCTTCAAATTACCAAGCCTTGGTGTCTGAATTCCTTGATGGAGGTATTCCACCTGGGTGGGGCTTCACCCCTCCCCTGGGGAAGGCACAGGCTCCAGACAAGCCCCCAAAAGAGCTTGTTTCTGCCTATGCCTGGGGCAGTTGCAGCCTGAAAATTCCTGCCGCTGTATCCAGAGGCAGTCAAGCCTTTGTAGGTACACAGCCACGAAAACCTCTGTTTCCTTCTTTATTTTTTCCCCCCTTTTTCTGTCAGTCCTGCCCCCTTGGTGCTGGGGCAAAAATGAGCAACCTCCACTTTGATCAGGTTCACCTAAGCTGGGGGCCTAATTTTAGTAGTCAGAATTTGTTAATTAGTTCCACAATTGGCGTTTGATTGTGCCCAGCCCCTGCTGCTGGTAAAGTCCTTTCCTTTCCCCTCTGGGAAGCGGCCTGTTGGGGAGGGGCGCTGGCCGCCGCAGCTTTGGGAACTCACGGTTCTGGGGGTGCTCGCAGCTGGTCCAGCTGGTCCAGACTGGGGTACGCTGTGTGTCTGGTCACTGACGTGGCCCCAGGAGCTGTTCTGTACTGTTTCTGGTTATTTAGTAGTTGTTCTGGAGGACGAACTAAAATGTGCACATTGTTAAGCCTCCATCTTGACCCGGAAGCCTGAACTCAGTTTTTGAATTACCCGTTAGCCTGTCTCCCCAGCACTGTGTCTAGACTGTAGATCTCTTGCCCCAGAGCTTTGGGGTCATAGCTGCGTGTTCAGCCTTCGCTTTCAGGATAGAGCTTTCGTCTTTATCTTTAAACCTTTCTACACCTTGGCTGTTCCTGTGCGTCCTCCTGTCTCATCCCTGGGCTGAGCATTTCTTGTGCTTTCCAGTGTTTCCTTGACCCTGGCCTTTCCTTCTCCAGGAACTTTGGTGGCATCATTTAGTCCAGTGGATCAGTGGCTGAACAGCTCTCCCCTCGGCGGGATGCCGCGAGGCTTGTTGCATGGGAGCCTGGTCCCCACTGCTCGCTGCCTCGGTGGACAGCCCTCGTGCCCACTGCCTCGGGCAGCCCTCGTGCCCGCTGCCTCAGTGGGCAGCCCTCGTGCCCGCTGCCCCTGAGTCCCCGTGGCCTGGTGGCCCAGCCGGGCGGGCAGGAGGATGTGAGTGGCTGAGGACGTCTGCCTGTAGCAGAGGTTCTGCATGCCCGGCGAGCCGCAGGAGGCTGCCCGCCCAGGGCCTTGGCTTTGCCGCGTGGCCGCTGAGGGCCGAGTGCTGCCCCGCCCGGGACCCAGGCCACAGCTCCCGCGCCCCCGCGTGTGGTGGGCTCACAGGGGAGCAGGGAAACCCACACTGCAGTGCAGCGCAGGGAACAGAGTGTGAAATGCCTCAGCTCTTGTCTCTGGTGACTATATGTTGAACTGATAATAATTAGGACATATTGGGTTAAATGAAGCACATTATTAAAATTAATTTTACCTGTTTCACCTTATGTTAACGTGGCTACCAGAAAAGTTTAAATCGCAGATGTGATTGACATGATACTTCAGTTGGACAGTGCTGGTTTAGAGGCAGTCCTTGATGGTTCCCTTGATAGTTCTAAGAGACAAACATTTTTATTCATTCAGCACATATTTTTAGAGGCTTAAATGGAGCTGCTACCTGAGGGAAGCTTTTGTGTCAATTTAAAAAGGCTCCTGAGAAAGCCCTCTGGTCTCGCTAATCATTCCTGTTCTGTGCGCCCGTCTTGTATTATAAATGAAGATGGAACTTGCTTTTGAATTTGGGTCATCCAAAAAACAAAAACCTTGTTACCTAAATTGCAGGGCAGAATGAAAGACTAATGGGATTGCAGAGTCCTCGTTGCCATGATGTTAAAAACGCTTTACACTGAACTATCATGTGACCAGAATGTTTTCTTCGCAGCCAAGAGGGTGTAAGTGGCTAAGGATTTCTACCCATGGCATTCGCTGGTTTTCTTCCAGGTGTCTGTGTGGGGAAGAAGCATTAGATTTAGCTGAGCAGCTTAGCGTTGAAGTGCTGCATTTAAAACATGCCTTTATAAAGGGGAGGTGCCTCCGGTGGGGAAAAGATGGGCTGTGTGATGCGTGGTGAAGGGACAGCTGCTGAGCCAGGCGCAACCTAGAAGCTTCTACCTCTCTGCCTCATTCTTTACACAAAACCAGACCTTCGCTTGGCTCAGAGATTGAGATGTAGAAGGAAGTGGGGAAGCAAACCACAAAAATACTAGGGAAAAAGTGGATGTCTTTTTTAAAATAGTTACAAAATGAGAAGATTTTAAAAGGATGATGTGAAATTGATACACCATAGAAGAAAAATATTGATAAGTCGGGGTGCATAAAATAAAATTTATATACAACAAACATATCAAGTTAAAAATAAACTAGAACACTATTTCTAATTTGATAGGCTAATGTAAGTATAAATGTATATATTATGTAGGGTACTTTATATAATCTATAAAGCACTTAGAAATTTATGAGATAAAGACTGAGAATCCAAGAGAAAAATGGATTAAGTGTGGAAATAATGAAATCCCCAGAAAAGAAAATAGATACTCTCATAAATAGAGAACTACAAATTTAAATTGCATATGTCTCCATCTGATAGCTTTTTACAAAATAGATCGATAACATGGAATATTGTTAAAGATGTGGAGAAAGAGAGACTTTTGTATACTACCGGAGGTGATGAAAATTGGCACCTTTTCAGAGTACCTTTTGGTAATATCCATCAGAAAAAAATGTTTCAGCTTACTATTTGATCTATCAGTTTTGCTTTTAGTAGTTTACTTTACAAATATGCTTGCACTGTCATGCCAAGATATATTAAATTATGACATCTCTAGACAATGGAATACCATGCTATCAGCTGTCTCTGTTGACACAGAAAAAATGTCCATGAGATATCAAGGGAGGGCCCAGCATGCATTACTTGATTCCGAGTTAAAATTGTAAAAAGTAGATGCATATTCAACAACAGTCATATAGAAGATGCATGGCAGGAGATGTTCAAAACTGTTCAGGGTAGATGCAGCTAGAAACTGGGTTGGAGAGTGCGTGTGGGGAACTGATTGAGGCTTTGCATTTTTTACTTCATAATATTCTATTCTATTTATTCCTTTTTGAAAATAATGAATGTCACATTTATAATAAATTTTAAATGTCTTTGCCTTTTATCAAAAAAATACTGTGTTTAGGTGCCCTCATGGCTTGTGAATTAGGGCTGTCTCTCCTGAGGCCTCATATTTGTGTTTATGGGGCTCAATGACAGAGTCTTACTCCTCTGTAAACTTTCCTCTATAAACTTTATATAAATCATATATAAAATATTTGTTACTCCTCATTAAGAAAAATCGTCTCCTTTAAATAATGCTAAGTTCCATCTTTTTGAAAAAGGCATATTGACTTTAGCATTGCGAGCAGACATGACAAGAAGCTATTTTGGTATTTCTTTTTTATTGTTAAATTTTTTTTAATTGTTTTTCATTTTGGTGCTTCTTAAGTACCTTGTTGCTGCTGTTGTTATTTTGTCAGTATTGTAGTCTTTTCCCAAAAAGCAACATAAGAGTTTTAAAAATCAATGAGTCCCTTTATCCCCTGCTTTTTGATCCAATCTACTAAATTTTGTCTTCTATTTTACCCGAGTCATAGCACATGTTCCTTACCAATGTAGTGGTCCTGGTGGATAAATGTCATGAGAGCCCCACACTTCTGAGCTCAGACATTCAGGTAAGAGTTTTATCAAAGTGCCATTAGGAGCAGTCGCACCCTGGGTGCACAGGTGGCTCAGTGGTAGAACGCGCGCCTTGCATGCGGGAGACCCGGGTTCGATTCCCGGACCATGCACAAAAAAACCCACTCTCATCCTTGCTTTCCTGTTGTAACTGAAGGTTGTCACACCCACCAAAAAAGCCTCTTTAGGTGTCACCTTATTTACTTAAGGCCTCTACCAAATAGTCCTAACTTTATGATTTTCTGTGATACCTTCAAAGGAAGCACGTAGTGTTTTTTTTTTTTAATACTGACCTCTGCTATATCAAAAAAAGTCTAAAACAATTTTAAAGAAAGACAACATGTTGCTAACAAATTATGCTGTCCATTTGTAAAAATGAAAGGCAGGAAAAAATATATGAAGCTATTTAGAGGAATAGAAATGAAAGAAATGAAGTAGAAAAATGAGCCATGTCCTTTTAAAGTAATATTATGCATTATTCATTTTGAGGGCAGAGAAGGACATAAAGATCTTTGGCTTCAGTTTCCTCATTTTGTAGATGAGAAAGCCACCATCCCGAGCGGTAGCATGGTTCCTTCAGGGTCACATAGTGAGTTGAGGTTGTGCTAGGATTAGAGCTAGGTCTGTTGCCTGCCGAGTCACCTGCTTCCATGGCGCGTGTGTGTCTCCTTGCCTGTGCATGCTTCTGCAGGTGGGTTCCATTTCTCTAAACAGACGCCTATCCTTTAGCCAGCAGTTCCGCTCCTGCACGTGTACCCAATATTCAGATACATGCCAGCGTCCATAAATAGACACGACCTGGGTAATTCATAGCACTGTTATTCTTAATAGCCACGGTTGAAGGGAGGGAGATCCCAAATGTCAGCCAACAATACTGGACAAATATGTTTCGGCATATTTACACAATGGAATGTTACACAGCTGATTAGGAAGAAGGAGCTACCAATTCTTGGAGTAATATAAATAAATCTAAAAAAAAAAAACGTTGTTGAGTGAAAGAAGCCAGACACAAGACATTATGGGAAACGTTTGTGTTATTTGCATGTCTGGTTTAAAAAAAATTTTTTTCTAATTTTTTTTTGAGAAATCTTCACACACATACAGTCCAACCATAGTATACAATCAGTGGCTCACAGTACTACACATAGTTCTGTATTCATCACCATGATCATTTTTAGAACATTTGCATCACTCCAGAAAAAGAAATAAAGAGAAAAAACTCTTACATCCCCTACCCCTTACCTCTCACTCTCACTGACCCACAGTATTTCAGTCTACACAATTTTTTACCCTTATCCCCCCCATTATTTATGTAATTTTTCTGTTTATTTTTTCACTCATCTGTCCATAACCTAGATAAAAGGAGCATCAGACACAAGGTTTTCAGAGTCACATGGTCACTTGTAAAAGCTATATAGTTATACCGTCATCTTCAAAAATCAAGGCTACTGGAACACAGCTCAACAGTTTCAGGGACTTCTCTCCAGTTACTCCAATACACCATAAACTAAAAAGGGGATATCTATATAATGAGTAAGAAAATAACCTCCAGGTAACCTCTCGAGTCTATTTGAGCTCTTTCGGCCCCTGAAACTATTTCTGTCTCATTTCTCTTATTCCCCTTTGGAACAAGAAGGCCTTCTCAGTCTCTTGATGCTGGGTCCCAGCTCATCCCAGGATTTCTGCCTGTTCTAGTTTGCTAGCTGCTGGAATGCAATATACCAAGAACAGAATGGCTTTTTAAAAGGGGAATTTAATAAGTTGCTGGTTTACAGTTCTAAGGCCAAGAAAATGTCCCAATTACAACAAGTCTATAGAAATGTCCAATCAAAGACATCCAGGGAAAGATACCTTGATTCAAGAAGGCCGATGAAGTTCAGGGTCTCTCTCTCAAGTGAGAAGGCACATGGCGAAGACAGCATCATCTGCTAGCTTTGTCTCCTGGCTTCCTGTTTCATGAAGCTCCCCGGGAGGCGTTTTCCTTCTTCATCTCCAAAAGTCGCTGGCTGGTGGACTCTGCTTCGTGGTGCTGTGGCATTCTCTGCTCTCTCTGAGTCTCTTTCTCCAAAATGTTTCCTCTTTTATAGGACTTCGGAAACTAATCAAGAACCACTCAAATGGGTGGAGACATATCATCTCCTAATCCAGTTTAACAACCATTCTTAACTAAATCACATCATTCCGCGAGATGATCTCATTACAGTTTCAAACATACAGTATTGAATACAGATTATTCTACCTTTAAGGAATGGGTTTTATATCAAAACATGGCTTTTCTTAGGGGGCATACTTCTGTTCAAACCAGCACACTGCCCCATTGCCAGGGAGATTTACACCCCTGGGAGTCATGTGCCACATAGAGGGAAGGGCAGTGAGTTCACTGGCTGATTTGGCTTCGAGAGGCCCTGTCTGAGCAACAAAAGAGGTTCTCTGGGGGGTGACTCTTAAGCATAATTATCAGAAGGCTTAGCTTCTCCTTTGAAGAAATAAGCTTCACAGGGCTGAGCCTCAAGATTCAGGGCTAACCCATTGATTTGGTTGTCTCCACTGCTTGTGAGAATATCAGAAATTCCCCAGATGGGGAGGTTGAATATTTCCTCCTTTCTCCCCCGTCCCCCAAGGGGAATTTGTAAATACTTTTTTATTCTCTGCTCAGATAACTCTGGGAGTATCGGGGCATCACACTAATTTGTACAAGCCAACAGGATCTCGCACTTTATTCATGATTCCATAAAATTTAAATCCCTACATCTCTTTTCAAGTTCTTTAAGGACAGGGGTCATTTCTTTGCATCTGTAGATCTCTAGTACCTAGTACATCATATAGGACATAGTAGGTGCTCAATATATGGTTATTGAAATGGAGATACAGGACATGATAAAAGATGAGGAAGCAGGGCGGCTGCCGTGGCTCAGCAGGCAGAGCTCCAACCTGCCGTGCTGGAGGTCTGGAGTTCGATCCTTGGTGCCTCCTGCCCATATGCAAATTTAAAAAAAAAAAAAAAAAGATGAGGAAGCAGCCAGTAATTTCTAATTATAAATACAGAAAATGTAGGGACCTATACTTTAATTCTTAAATGCTTTTATCTCTGAGCACAGAATATAGAAATCTGAAATAGTAACAATAAAACCTATAGTTGATAGTTGTTTTGGTATCAGCATAACCAGGCTGTAAAATATGTGAAAAGAGACACTGGTGATGGAGCCTATGGCTTGACTCCAAAATGAATCCAGCCATGATTTCCCGTAGATGTGAAAACTCCCTCTGTTCATCTTTTTGGCCTCCTTGGGGAGGAAGTCATCCTCTTACCTCCTTCCCCTCCTTCTTACTCGGTGGAACAGGAGTCTGAGCCGATGGACCAGGTTACTGGCCCTGCTTCTGAGGATGGGAGCCTTGAGATCTAAGTGAACTTACAGTAGAAGAAGGCAATGGTGGCATTGCTGGGCACGCAGCCCTTTCTGGTCATTGGCATTTTAAGTTTGTGATGGAGGCAATGGAGTCGCTCTTCTGTCTGCTCTGATTCCAGGCTACTCAGGTCCAACCTTTGTGGGAAAGAGGTTCCTACATGGTTCACGCCCATTTATTTGAACTCTACGCTGAAGTTTCTACCCCCACCATAATGATAAAATATTACTTTGCTTCCTTTGGCCATTTAATTCTGATGAGGACCTCCCAGGAGGTGAGATGGCTAGATTTATAAATTCAGGATCTCCTGGCTAAATATTATTATACTGTAATAAGGTTGCCCTTTAATTTTTCCTCAGTCCATCGCCCCTAAGCACATACCACAAGAAGTCCGCATGCTTCTCTTCCCTGCCAGGCATTTAAAGGCATTGCTGTGGCATTACTGCCTATTTCTCCTGAAAGTTTATCACCTGGTTAAATCCTTGATGTCTAAAGAAGAGGCATGTTCATTTTGGAAAAAGATGTTCCCTCCTACTTACAGATCAGCTAGGCCAGATGAATTCCAGCTCCTGGGAAGCCTCATGAACTAGTTACCATCCAGTGTGCGATCATCTGGGGAGGCAGTGGCCACTGAGCGCAGCTAACACAGCTTTGTGAGAAGCCAGCTGTGCCAGAGCAAGTTCTTCCCATTCAGTGTGCCTGTCAGGATTTTCATTCTTCTGGTAGGGCATTCTCATCAACAAGGCAGGAAGACGTAGTCCTCGCCACTTAGGTGAGCAGAAAATCGCATTTGATGATGGTATTTTACAAAAAGGCATTTATGAAGTATTAAACAAGGATGCTGAAATGGAAAAATCTATTTTATTATGAAAGACAGATTCCTGATATTACTTTAAATGTTTATCATTTTCATCTTAATTTTGTTCTTATGAGAGTTTAAAATATGTGTTCAATGCTTTTCCGTTATTGTAATATGTAGTGAAGTTATATGCAGCTTGTTATCATTGCAGCTTTCTGGAAATGCTTTATTTTACCTCATGTAATGCAGAAACCCTATATTCTTTCTTTCTTTGCTGATGTTATCATCCCAGTGCACAGCTTTTGACCACTTGTGCTTTTACTTTACACTAAAACAACTTTTCAAAAGACTAAGCTAACTTAACCACCAGGACTTAAATATCATGTCTTATCCTGTTACGATTTAAAGTTTGAGCATATATGAAAGTAAGTGGCCCAGTGATATGACAAAAGCATACCAAGAATCAATAACAACTTTTTTGTGAGGGTCTTTAAAAATATATGGGGTAGGAGGTTATTTCAAGGTTTAATTCTTTGTCTCCTTGATGACTTTTTCCAAACACAAAGGTTGCTGCCTCAATGATCAGTTATGCTTTAAGCAAATACTTGGCCGTTACTGGGCAGTACAAATAATACCCTTTTGATAACCCAATCTCTGCTCTTCTCTAAATTTCATCAATGGACTAAAATAAATCTTTATTTGTTAATGGCAATTTTTAAAATTAGACTGCTTGAGGGCAGGCCATGGTGGCTGCCATGCCAGAGACCTGGGTTCATTTTCTGGTGCCTGCCCATGCACAAAAAAAATAATAATAATAAATAAATAAAATTAGACCTCTTGAAAATTCCCAGAAAAATTGTTTTTTTAAACCTTGTTAATCTAGTCTTGCATTGAAATTGTTTGTTCTTAAATTTGTATCTTTCTGTAACATAGAGTGAAATCCCAGAATTGACAGAAAAGACATCTCACATAGAAAAAATATATATGTGCACCTGTGTATTAGTTTGTTAAGCTGCTGGAATGCAATATACCAGAAATGGAATGGCTTTTAAAAAGGGAATTTATTAATAGCAGGTTTACAGTACTAGGGCTATAAAAATGTCCAAACTAAGGCATCCAGGGAACGATACCTTGATTCAAGAAAGGTAGATGGGTCTGGAACACCTCTGTCAGCTGGGAAGGCACATGGCTGGCGTATGCTGGGGTCTCTGGCTTTTCCTTTCAAACATCTTCCCTGGGGGCATTTTCTTTCTTCCGCCCCAAAGATCTCTGGCCATGAGGGTTCTGTTGGCACTGAAGCTCTTTCCAAAATGGTCCCCACCTTGAAGGAGTGGAGACATCTCCATGGAAACCACCTAATCAAATGTTTCCACCCACAGTTGGGTGGGTCACATCTCCATGGAAACAATCAAAAAGATCCCACCCAGCAATATTGAATCAGGATTAAAGAACATGACTTTTGGAGGGAATAAAAACAGTTTCTAACTAGTACAATCTGTGAAACTTACAGTGATGACTTTAAATTTTACATAGAGGAGAATATAACGAGATGTTGAAAATAAACCCCAGTAAATCCTTGAGCATTGTCCAAACTTCTGATGTCCGTCTCTTGCTTGCCTTGCAGTTTAACTCGGCCGCTAAGCAGCTGATAGAATGGGATAAGCCTCCTGTCCCGGGAACTGACGCAGGAGAGACCACCTCAGCAGCAGCCCCGAGCAGCGCTGCCCCGAAGCACTCCGATGCCAAGAAGAACACCAAAAAGCGGCACTCCTTCACTTCCCTCACCATGGCCCCCAAGTCCGCCCAGACGCCCCAGAACCGCCACTCCATGGAGATCAGCCCCCCTGTCCTCATCAGCTCCAGCAACCCCACAGCCGCCGCGCGGATCGGTGAGCTGTCTGGACTTTCCTGCAGTGCCCCTTCTCAGGTAAGGCCTGGGAAGGCACAGAAAGAGAGTGGCCACCTTACTCACAAACTTGTCCTGGTCACTGGCCACATTACTGTTCATTTCAGCCTTCAGAAGATAGTAGCTCTCCTGGGAGGCCAGAGCCTTTCTTCGTTTTGTAGGTGGACCTGGGCATATTAAGCCAGAGCTGCTTTCCATTTGCAAAGGAAAGGTCAGAAATCAAAAACCGAGTCCAGTGGAAGTTGTCCCGTTTTGCCAAGTGCCGCCCAGTGTTACGGAGCCTTCTCACATGCCGCTCTGGAGAGCGTGCCAAGTAAAGCTCCGTCTCCATCCAAACTTCAGTTGCTAGGATCAAAATTCATAAAGTTTGCAGCTGCCTGCACCTAACTTACCTTGATACTTGGGCTTCTCAGTCAGTTACAGAGAAAGAAATGTTTACTTTAGAAATTGGCCTCATAGTTTTTTAGGCTCATTAATTCATCAAGACCTTGGACTCTCTTAAATAGCTGTTCTTTGTGTCAATAAAAGTACACGCGGGATTAGAACCTTCGTTCATTTGGCGAACGTGCATTGACCACCTCGTGTCATTAAACCATTCCAGGCATGGGCGTCCACCAAGATAAGTAAGGCATGGGCAGCAGGGACTGCCGGGGCCAGGCCCCCTTCGCTCCCGGGGCCAGCGTGCGGGGCGCTGAGTCACGTGTGCTCGGACTGTCCATTCCATGAGGCTGCGCTTCCCTCCTCCCAGGGTCCGCAGCGCGGCCACCAGGAGAGTGAGAAACGGCTTTCCAGGCTTTCGTTTCATTTTAAAAATTCATGCAGGTTTTACATCCTGCTCCGTATAATTTAGATGTTTTTTTTAATATAGAAATAAATTCCCATAAAAGAAAACAACAACAATGAAAACATGGTCCTGGCCGTCAAGAAATTTACAGTGTAAGTGTCTGTTTTAGGGCACAGAATTAACATTTACAATACAGTGTTGGTGTTCCTTTCCAGTTTATTAAGAATTATGTTCTTTCTGTCTCAGTGTATTTGCCCTGCTCCTGTATATGCTGCTGGCCGCTGTGAGCTCCACCTCCCTTTCTGCACTGGAGGGCCGGAGGGCGGGTGCTGGGGTCCTGAAGCTTTTGACTCTAGGGAGACAAGGCCCCCTGCCCTTCCCTACCAGCATGGCATCCACCCCCTCCCCTACCCCTGGCATTCCCACCCCCACCCCACAGCATCCCACCCCCAATCCCACCCCCACCTGGGATCGCCCCCAACTGAGGTATCCCACCCCACCCCAAGACGGCCCATGCCTGGGGTGCCTCACCCCCGCCCCCAGGGCACCCCAGCAAGGTGGGCGGGGTCTGCATTCTGTTCCCTGATGGATACCAAGTGCCATCAGCGCTGTCAGTGTATATTAAGTGGCCGAGCTCTGACAGGTGGGCGGAGAGGAGCCGTGTTACTCTATGGGAACCTAACTAGACCCATGTGGAAAGCAGGCGCAGGTGACAGTCACAGTAATAGTGCCCGGTGGTCACAGTAATAGTGCCCGGTGGTCACAGTAATAATGCCTAGTGGTCACAGTAACAGTGCCCGGTGGTCACAGTAATAGTGCCCGGTGGTCACAGTAACAGTGCCCGGTGGTCACAGTAATAGTGCCCGGTGGTCACAGTAATAGTGCGCGGTGGTCACAGTAACAGTGCCCGGTGGTCACAGTAATAGTGCCCGGTGGTCACAGTAACAGTGCGCGGTGGTCACAGTAATAGTGCCCGGTGGTCACAGTAACAGTGCCCGGTGGTCACAGTAATAGTGCCCGGTGGTCACAGTAACAGTGCCCGGTGGTCACAGTAA